>JAUZNC010037980.1:0-18455 GCA_034780395.1 Vannuccia rotundouncinata | reverse complement strand
AATATATCCTCTAATCAAACTTAGTTTATAGCCCTCTCCAAAATATACTTTAATTCGTAGCCATCGATACAATTTTAGATTTCTAGACCAGCAAACTAGCGAAGATTTTCCATAATATAGTTTATAAATAAAATATATGTCGGTCAATTTAATTATATGTCGCACGTATTGAAAACCAAATATATATAACGACGAATTCCAACCTGGTAAAATACCACAAATCCAACTATCTTGAAAATAACCAGTCACCAATCGCAATGGATTAATATATTTTCTGAACAAAGGAAACGTTCATAAAGCAACCCGCGTTCCGGATGGCATATCTATGCGGTATATATATATTAAACACCCATTAATACATTTTATATATAGTATACATATATACCTAATTTATATCCAATAAAAGAGAAAATGGCGTATTCATGAGTCAATTTTTCTAAACCATATCTTCTATTATATCTTCAATTCTTATTTATAATTATCTTTTAATATTGGAAAAAATACATTCGGTATAGGTACGCCCATCTTTAAAAAGGGTGTTTTGGACTCAAAGCCAACGTCTATAACATACATGTTTCGTGAAAATCAATTACTCATATTATTTAACTAGTCATGTGTTAATTCTTATTTAGCTTCCTAGGATGAATTTTGACACTGGTTGGTCGTTTTATATCTTTGTTTGTTAGAGGCTATGAGACCGGCCAGCGCCAGGATGCCCGCTAGATTGCTGCCCAGGACCGTCAAAGATGGGGAATAAACACCGAATATATAGAGGCCGTGGGGGTCGAGACCGGGAAATAGGTCAGCCAGTGTTCCACTGTTTCATCAGAGTCACCGCACGTCTGACAGATCGGCGAAATGATTGTGTTCATCAGGTGGGCATACCCCGAAGGTGGGAGCAGTGGCCCGACCTGAGCTTGGCGAGAAGCTCTGAGTCGGAGAGAGATAGGATAATTCTTCTGTCCTGGGCTAGGGATCTGGCATCATAGACCGCCGATGTACGTTCGTTGGTGTTGCTGTCTGTAAAGTTGAACTTGAAGGCACTCTTGGCGCAGGCGAAGAAAATTGGTCTTGGTTGCTTCTCAGTGATTTGCGTGGCTGCCTTAACCCTCTGATCCACTAGCACGTTTTCCAGAATACCAACATGGCCCAGCGTTCAGACGTTCCGTCTAATCGGCTCTGTGTCGGGCTATTATTGTCTATGGCCATTTTAAATTTTTAAAATTTTAAATGTCCTTGTCTCCAGGTTTATATAAATCAATTACGGTCGATAAAAATCAATTAGTATATAGCAATAAACATAGCCTCATCGAATAAATTAATTTTCAATGATTATGAGGGCATGCAATGCAAATCTTTTGAGGGCGCGTTAATTGTGTCTAACTGTATAATCAATGTTCGAAATTATGCAACAATGTAGTATAAAATCTGGCGTTATTTTAAAATATAATTTAATTGATTATTGATTATTCACAAGCTTTCTTTTTCGAGTCTGTCTGTTCGTATTGGAAAGTCTAGAAGTTTATAATTATAGAGTATTTCAAATAAAATAATTTCGATCATATTTTGACATTGTTGCATTATTTTGTGCTTCCCATATAAAATAGACAGCATTGTTGAATTCTTTTTCAACAAATTATAATTAATTTCGTAAATATTATTTTAAAAAAGAAAGAAAATCACAATGCATAAAATCTGAATTTATAGTTAATATTGAATGTTACCGAGTTCTGATATTCTTAATTTATAATTTCCGATTTTATAATTTTTCGTTCTTTCGAGAATCCTTCACGTCGGCGATTTAGGACGGAATATCAGTAGATTTAAAGGTGTTATGTTCAATATACAATGTTATATTACAAGAAAGATTTTAACCCTTTGATCACTTATTGTTTATATATTTACCTTTTAATATTTATATTATTTACCCTTTCTAAGTTAAATCATTTATTTAAAAAAAAACTATACGTAAAATACGTCATTCGGGCCATTGTTGGTAATTCTGGTCATCGTATTTTTTTATAGATAAATGGACTTTATGCAATAATTAAAGTATTATATCGATCTATGATTATACCAAGATGTATAATAGGGTACCGCAGGTCAGTCAATATTTCATTATAGTATTATATTGATTATATTAAATATATTATCTCATTCTATAACCTGACAGTGGTGTGTACATGAAAACAAAAGACCACTTTTTGAAGGATAAAATGTCTTAACATTTTAACATTTAATATGTACCTATAGTATATTTTTTGCAATAATATATTATAGTTGCCTGAATTACCCTTCCTTAACGAAAATGAAACAAGTTATCACCATTAAGAAATATAAAGCTTTCCAGTTTCTTTTAATGAGATAACTATATACTAGAGCATTAAAAACATTGAATTTCTACAATTCATGGTTTGGATATCATAGCTTAAAAAACTAATACCTAGCACAGACATAATTAATAGCAAAAAGATGGGACGAATTAGCAGCTTTTACGGTAATCTAAGAAATTATTTTCCCCACTTTGCTTATATTACTAGCCATTTTTTAATAATTAATGTAATTGATTATATAAAAACTTGAATATTTAGACAAGTTTCGTTACTTAATTATATAGATATATATATGTAATAACACTGAGAAATATGTTTATTTTTGATAATAAATAAGTTGTGTACATATCTATACTCAATGTATTATTATTACAAATTATATATTCTTGTTGTAAATATGTATATATATATATATAATGAGTATCACATTGTGATGATAAAACCATAGATCAGGAATATAATTCCACACTGATGCAATATTTTTATAATCAGATGGAAAATGATTATTTAGTTTTTCGAGAAGAATACCTATATTTTTTGTATTTAATTAAATTTTTTAATTAAATTTAATTTATTTCCTTAATATCAACATTAAATTTTTTGTTTTACAATTGTAAATGTACATGTATGTCATGTTTTTTATAGTATATAGTTATATTTTTTGTTTGTATTTTGCTATTAAATAACAATTACAATTCTAGAAATTCGCACAGTCTGTAGTATACACGGAGTCTATTGATATATTATTCTCAATTAAATATTACCACATTAAAGATAGTTTGTATTAATCCCCTTTAAAATACAAATTTCACGGACTTCTCTTTGAAATAAATACTAATACATGTTGCTAATAATTCCTAATCATGAAAAGAGCTAAGGCAATATATAAACAAATCTTTTTCATTGTTAAAGTAGGTACTTATTTTTTTGTTTAATAACATCAATAAATCATTTTTTAGATTGTTCTCATGGATGTAAAACATATAAAAATATATCAATAATGTACCCTGCTTAAGAACGAAAAGATATTGAAATAAACTCAACATTAATTGGTGTTAATTAAAGTAAGTTATAAAGATTGGATCTATAATAAAATGTGTTACTATAGGGTTTAAATTGATCTTTAAAGCAAACGGAATGACTTCATTTAAATTAATTAAAAGGGATCATGATATTTAATACAAAACAAAATTGAGATGATGAACTTATGAAAACTCTAGAAAACCAAATTTTAGTAATTATAAAATATTAATTAAGTATAATAGATTTAATAAGTCAATTTAATATGTTTAAAAGTAAGGGATTAATAATTTCGACATTTTTGGAAGATCTAAGATACTAGAACATTTTAATTCCAATATTTAAAAATTTTAATTGATCTTCAGATCAAACTCATCATTAATAACATTAGAATTAAGTTTAATGTTATAAACAGTCTTTTCTTGTCGCAATAATTTTTTTGTTCAAAAAAGATGTTTCGTGTGATGCATAGTTTTGCTCTGAAGATAATTACCACTTCTATACTTTAACAACCTAGTTTTCATCTACATTAAAATATCTTCAAAATAGTAAATAAATGCAGCTTGCTAGACAATTAGATTTGCACCCAATAATTCTTATAGAGAATATCGCATGAACACTTAAAAAGACATAACATATACACAGAGAAGATCTGACCTAGTAGTCTCAGCGTTTAAAGTAGCGAATCTGTCATTTCATGCATGTTATAAATTGAAGTCTATCCTTTAATACTATCAGTGTCGCTCTTGAAATCAAATTCGTAGAACTCGTTGTCTTTGTCATCACCACGAGCTTCTGTGCGATCGTGTCGCTTTTGTGTAGCCTTGAAGGTATTTTGTGAATAGGAGGAGTGGTTAGGATAGAACTGTTGATAAGACGGAAGAGATTGCGGGGCAGAAATGGCTCCCGTATGATTATCCATTGGCATGCAGTTGAGGTTGAGAGATGAAGGTTGTTGCAGGTGTTCGCTGTTGCATTTTCCTGTGATGGTTCCATTGCTTACAGTCATCTGTTGACTCCTAATGTTTCACAGTAGAAAAGTAAGTGAGATTTAGTTTGTTAAAATAATATGGACATGGTTCACTTACCCAACATGGACAAAAAAGTCGGAAAAGGAAATATAAATATCCGTTTTTGGCGTAGTTATTATTTCTAAATTTTTAGTTGACAAGCTGAATGTTCCTGCTAATGGAGAGACAATCATGCAGTTGGCACGATCTTCATAAAACCAATTTAATTGGACATCACCGTTTACTTTTTGTTCGATTTTTGCGTCGCCAAGGTAGACTAAAATATTTATTAGAACGAATTAGAATTAATGTTTTGAAAAAGAAATAAATTTTAAGATTTAAGAAAATTATTCACTTTTAATCATTTTGCAACAAAAGCAAAGCATAACTCAGCAAAGTATAGAATCTTGCCGAATTTTCATGTTTGATTTATGTATGATATTAATAAAAAGTAAATAGGTTTTAAATTACAAATTTATGCTTACTTATCAATCCACCACTCTCTGCATGCATTACGGAAGAATTGACCAAATCTCGCAATTTTCCTTCTTCGCTTCCCTTATGACTGCCGACTTTTTTCAATATATCTGGCGTTCGATCTCTCTCGAAATTTTCCATCGACACTGGACGACAAGTGTTCCAATATTGAGTTGTTAGGCGATAGTAGTCATGTTCTTTCTTCACAAAGCTAGGCTTTTCGTTACGCAAGAGAATTTGACGTTCTTTGTCAAATGCAATGGATATCTTTTCATGGTGCATATTAATCAAACCCCTGCAATTATAATGGTAAATGTATCCATATTCTCCACTATCACTAAGAGCTATGGTGGAATTGTTTCTGTAATTTATGAGTCGGTATGCTGAACCGGAGAGCTCTAAAGCTACGTAGTTTGATATACGAATGTGCATTACCCCATCCTTTGAAACGTATACTTGAGGACAAGAGTTCATATAGGTTTGTAAATCAGGATCAGATTCTTGGTTTAAAGAGCGAACACTTACTCTTCCTGATGGGTCTAAATATGTGCTTCCTAAATTTAGATTATCTTCTCCAATGTTGGAAGAGTCTGGATAGCAGCCGCATTTTCCAAAAGGTACGCATGGGGTTGCTTGTAATTCTCCAACATACGAATATTGATATTGTCCGGAGTACATTGCTGGATTATTTCCTTGCTGTTGGTAAGGATTATAAGTTGAATGAGGAGGAGGTAGATGAAATCCATCTCCCATACTTGGTTGATTAGTATAATAGAAAAAGTCGTCCTCAAGTCCTTGTTTCATGGAAAGATACATTCTTGCATGACATAATTCACAGTTACACGCAAGATCTGTCGGTGTTTGAAAGTCTTCCTCAGATCCAAAACCAGAGTCTGATTCTTGCACCGTTGTCATGATGGTTAATTTGACTATTATTCTGCGAGAATTGAATTATTGAAAATAGATAATTTATTAATTTGTTGGAAGTATTTGATTTTTGAATATATAATTATCAAAAAAGTAAAAATATTATTGATTCTTGTGTGTAGACATTTAAACAACAAATATGAAATGTGTATATAGATAATCCTTAAATTAAAATTATAAATGATTATTATAAAATATACAGGGCTCAAATTAAACGCAAGTGAAATAGTACAATTTTATTTTTTTGCGAATTAATTTGATGGGCTTCTATGTATAAGTTTCTAATTTCTATGTAGCACATGGGTATTTGAAATACAAATATTCATTTAGTTTAGTACCTAGTCACTTCCTATTATGGTTCGCTTCACAACAGAATAGCAAGTACGTGTCTAGCAGAAATTTATTTTCGAACCATCAGTTATGCAGATGCTAAAATGGAATTATTTCAATTACATCCTGATGCCCCAATTCCTGCTGATTCAACAATAAAAACGACTGGTTGATAAATTTCGTAATACCAGTTCGGTATTGGATGATCTAATGAGACTTGAGATCTAATGAAGGGATATTAGCAGAATTTCAAAATATGGTGATAAATAATCTAACTTCGTCAGTTCGTAAGATTGCCCAACAAGCTGACACTTCAAAATTTACAACACATCGTCATTTACGAAAAGTTTTGTGTATTTATGCTTTAGAAGAGGCCGATTATGACAGCCGTAGCATTTTTGCGACTGGCTTTAAGGAGTTATAATATAGCGAAGGAGTATGTCTTCTGGAACGTATCATTTTGGACGGATGAGGCGTGGTTTTACCTATTGGTAACTTGATTTCTAAAAATTCAACACTGGGCCTCTGAAAATCCTCAAAATTTCATTCATAAATATTTGCATCCACGAAGATTGGAGTTTGGGCTGCCTCTCACCTACACATGCCTTCTGTGTAACTGCTCAGCATTATCGTGATTTTATTCATCAATGTGTAGGAACTCTAGATGAAAAGGAGATTGCATATGGTTTCATTGGTGGGAGCCACATTAAAAATCTACTCCAGCATTTTCACGGATAATAATGTATAGATCTATTATAGGTATGTTACAATCTTCAATTATATACTGTTTATACCCTTTGATTATCACACGTACTTTTCTTAGAAAAAAATTAAATGTTTCAATTTCTCACTTGCGTTTAATTTGAGACACCCTGTACTTTCTTTATACAAGAAACTTCAATTTTAATATTTGAAATATTTTTTTAAGATACAGCTAGCTATACAATATAAAAGTAATTTTATAAAATACGTACTAACAATTGGTTTTTCCATCTGTCAATATTTTTTCTTATCCTAAATGTCTCTTATCAAAATTATTGCTTTTCGCTTAATCGCTTTTAACTATTTATGATAGTTATATCTATCCTCCTTGTTCAATGATATTTATATTATTCAAAAATAATTTCCTAATTATTTGAATAAAATAATTTTTAACAATCAGTATTCGCCAAATACTTTCATTATCTTTTCATATATTATATACCCTTCCTAAAAACAATATTTAGATATTGTAATATAGTATTCTCAATAAAAAATTATTACCATTGTAATAATATTATAAGCAAAAAAATAAAGTTTTTGACGATGTATTTATAACACATTAATCATACATTTTCGTTATAAAAGTTATACATAGTAAAGCAATTTGAAGAAGGATCTACAGAAGTAGCAAAATGAGTAATAGCAGTTAATATTATCACAAAGAGTATTTTTATTATACATTTGTATTAATTATATTGTATATTTTTATTATGTACCTCTAACACTCTTTGCCATAGTAGATAAAATTAGAAAACTACAATAATATTTCACAGATAATATTATGAATATTTGTCGAGGGAAAAGCCAAATATAATTCAAGTTCTGAAGAATGAAATGTAGAAAGTTATGAATACAAAAATATGAAAAATGAAAGACGTTTGCAAAATATAAGTAAATATTCAAAAAAGTACTTCTTTAAAATAATAAGCTTAGTTAACAATCACTTTAAATAAGCTATTCAAAATAATTTAATAATATTAAAGTAGATATTGTCATACATACAAAATAAACATATAATAACCTCGAAAACCATAATATAAAAAATGGAATTAATAACCGAAATATTTACAAGTTAGATAAATAAAGATATTTACGAATCGTCAAAATGTGTCGCCGAGGAAAATAAAATATCCAAACCAGATAGAATAAAATTACAAATACACTTTATTTTTGATTATCTAATTCATGTTCACAATATCTTTTCAATCAAAAATGTTGATTTTTTAATTGCTAAAATTTAACTGATATATCTTAGAAGTGTTTATAGAACTTGAATTTAAATATAACAGCGACATTTTTATTTTTAGCGTATTCTTATCCAATTGTTTATACAATTAAGGCATCTTGACAATATCTTTTTTTACCTTTACAATAATTTGTATGAAATATTTTAACCAAATTGTAAAAAAAAGTTTTTACAAATGTTTAAAGAAAAATTATATATACTTAATTTAAAACTTTTTATTAATAAAGGTTGTTCAATTACAATCTTCAAATTCATTTGAAAGAACTTCTGATTAAGTATTAAAAAATAAAATATATACAAAAAATGATGGCGAATCATATTTTGTTTCTGAAGAAGTCACTCTGCTTCAACTCTTGCTACTGGTGGTTGCAACACAACTGTGTACTGATCCAATATTCGCCGAAAAAAGGCTAAAATGAAGGATTGGTGTGATCTCTAAAACTAGCTGGACTTTGCCTGTTCCTTGCTGTGTTATAAATGTCCGTTCTTTGAATTGGATAAAAACGGATTATTAGGATGAACACCATAAGGCCTGTGAACTGAACTCCAGCTAGCAGGAAGAAGTAATAGTCCATTCGGGCGTAATTCATGTCTCCATGATCGTCTTCACTGAACCATGTTGTTTTCTGTTGGAGAAAAGAACAAGATGGTGAACACTTTTTCAACAACAGAAGAAATGTTTAATGGTAAAATTACAATAATTGGAAAGTGTAATTGTATAATGGTAATACATTTAAAACAATTTAATGATAAAGATCAAAGTCTCCTATTTCTTTCAAACATTCGCAAATGAAGACAATTAAAGGATTTTACCTGCAGTAATGTTATTAGCATAATACCGAGAAAGCTGCCAACTCCACTGAAGAACCAGTACATCCCGTTGATCAGATTTTGCATGCTTTTAGGCGCTTGCCGGTACACGAATTCGAGACCTACAAGTATATACAAGATTTACAAGACCTACAAGTATATACAAGATTTACAAGACCTACAAGTGTATACAAGATTTACAAGACCTACAAGTGTATACAAGATTTACAAGACCTACAAGTATATACAAGATTTACAAGACCTACAAGTGTATACAAGATGTACAAGACCTACAAGTGTATACAAGACCTACAAGTGTATACAAGATGTACAAGACCTACAAGTGTATACAAGACCTACAAGTGTATACAAGACCTACAAGTGTATACAAGACCTACAAGTGTATACAAGATGTACAAGACTTACAAGTGTATACAAGATGTACAAGACTTACAAGTGTATACAAGATGTACAAGACCTACAAGTGTATACAAGATGTACAAGACTTACAAGTGTATACAAGATGTACAAGACTTACAAGTGTATACAAGATGTACAAGACCTACAAGTGTATACAAGATGTACAAGACCTACAAGTGTATACAAGATGTACAAGACCTACAAATGTATACAAGATGTACAAGACTACACAAGTAAATAATAACAAGACCACAATAAATGAGGAGAGATAACTGTGAATAGATTTTCGAACCATGAAAACTTAGGAAAAAGGGATCAGTGTGAGTATGAAGGTAATATTGAAGAGAATGGTTGAGGAAAATGGGTGAAAGGTGAAGTTTTCTGGGTTATGGCTGGTTACTGGGGTAAAAAAATAAATGATTTGACCTTACCGGCAACACTGGTAAATGCTTCACTGATTCCAATAAAGGTGTACTGAGGAATTTGACTGAATATCGAAATATCCACTGCATTATAAGTTGTACTTTCTAAAAAAAAACAATGTAAGATGGTTTTCATTATCTTAAAAAGCGGAAGGCCGTAACTTGTTTTAATTAATCAAATATTAAATCATAACAGCTTAACACAGTCCTCTTATCGTACGCCTACCGATATAATTGGTCGTGTTCCAACCCTTATCCCAGAAGTAGAGGCGTGTCACCTCCAGGCATCCAGCAGTGACAACAGCCAGAATAGCGAAGCCCATTCCAATACACATTCGCATCGTGAGGGATGGTGACAACTCCCGTCGGTCCAGCCAGGGGTAGACCACTCGATCGAGGATTGGCAGGATGATTAGTAGAGTCACTACGTCGAAGAGGGAGAGCCAGGAGGCTGGCAGCTAGACAGAGATTGATAATGTTCTCTTTTAAATAAACACTTGAATGGGTAAGTATTACTGTCCCAACTTACAGAGATTGGATGCCTGTAACCCAATATTGTAACATTAATTCTGGGTACTTTCAAATGAAGACCTTGCATCAAAAAGGAGGACTCCATCTTCCAAAAGACATCAAATATACAATTATTGAAAATTTTAGAAATCCGAATTCTTTCGGATCAATTTTTTTTTAAATGTATCTATATAAAATTTATAACGAACAATTAGCTAATTTCAATTAAATATTATGGCTATCTAATTGTTTGGTTTTTTCACCTGAAAGTAGACCAGCCAATAAGAGATGAGACAAAGCAAAACCAGCGTAATACGCCCAAGGACTTTCACGTCCTCCACCAAGGATTCATGGTGACTTCCTCCATAGCGCACCTTGGCGAGGTCAAAGAAGTTGATCGACCAGTGAGCATCAGTGTCTCCATCTGAGAGGTCTTCGCTAGAGATTAAGTCTGAGGTGTCAGTTGCCGCACGATCGCGCAGAGCGGACGGTTCTCTGCTGTGAAAAACAATTTTATAGTTGACGCAGAATAAAGAGCAAACACATTGAGAGTGCTATTTATTTAACTTTTAAATTTCTAGAAAATGTTATGTTGCAAATGGTAAAAGGAACACTCTTGACGATGCTTTTGTTCGAACAATGAGAGAAAACAATACCATGGACAAGCAAATAAATAGACTCTATTCCTATAAATAGTTCTCAGCATAGTTAACAACCTGATAATACGTATTCATGCTAAAACTGTAACTATCATTTCAAGAAGTGAATACATACAGTACATGTATTGTCCAATGCTGACGCAAGTGCATACAAAGCAGATAAGCACGTGGTACACACTATGCAAGGATACTCTTATATCTACAGCTATGTTTTCGTGTGAATAGATCTGAATTAGTGAAGAAGTTGACACTATTCTAAATATCATATTAGATAAATCATAGATCATAATAAATATAGTGTAAACAAACGTATGTAAACAAATTATTAATTATTACAAAATAACAACTAAAAATATTTTTGAAAATTTTTTCACGATCTTAAATTTAAGAAAATAATGAATAACAGTAGATTTCAATACAAATATTTAATCAAATTATTCTACTACAAATTCTATTCGATAAATCAAATTTGTACTGCAGCCGATTTGAGAAATAACTAATAAAAATAATGGAACTACCATAATGCAATTATTATTTTTTAATTAAAATGTTTAAGATTTTAGAAAATTTTTAACAGAAATTAAAATATTTCATAGATAGTGTTTAAATATCTTTGACACGTAATTATTAATTTATTTCTAATAAGAAATTATCAATAAAACATGTACAAAAAAGTAAAATCTAGTTTGTATATGTATACCTGGAAAAATTGTAAGAACCATCACTGTAATAATCAATGGAACTCTCATCTATTAAACGTTGTTGAATTAACTCGTTTCTTCGCCGGAGAGCTACACGACGCTTGCAACATATGCAGCAGCGTCGTTTGCAGGACTCGTGTATGACACTACAGACGCCCGCGCAAACACTTCCAGAAGCCGGCAATATAGAGTAGAGGGGACGACCTTCAGTGGGGATCAAAAAAGGTCGGCTATTGATTAACAATAAGTTATTTTTTGAATGATTTCACAAATAATGATTAGAAAATTTAAATATGATTTGACATTTCATATTTGTTATCTATCTATTACATAAATTGATATAGCATAAAATCTTTCCCTTCATCGGTTAAGAAAGTTTGTTGCTACATAGTTACTCACCGATGATAAATAGGATAAATGACAAAAGAAGTAGACAACCAGGAACGGTATAACCCACGAATTTGCTGAAGTTTATTTGTACGAAAGCAAATACCAAGTAGGCTACGAACGTTCCAGAATTCAGTACCCAATAGTACCAGAGAAAAAAGGAACGCATTGATTCCATACCTCCATGTCGAATCTAGAAAAATATATAAATTAGAATGAGCCGAGACTATGGGAACTTAAAAGAAAATGTGTAAACGCTTTGAAATATGAAGTTTATACTTGTGGAAACTTCAACTAAAGCTTTTATGGCATCAAAATATAGATAGCAAATCTAATTACAGTAAAAATAGAAAATGAAAAAGTCGTTTAAATAATTTTTTATTTGAAGCATAATTCTGAATATTTAGTTACCTGGTCGGCTCCAAATGGTGCTATAACTGACTTAACAAAGCCGGAACCTATTCCCACAAATGTTAGGGATAGTAGAATCAAGGTACTGCACTTTTCATCACCGATGAAATCATTTGTCCCTTTTTCCATGATAGAGATATTTGATAGTGGAATCGGATCAAATTTCAAACAAAAATGTGAGTCTTTGTGATTATTGGAATAGTTGAGAAGAGGAATACCAACATAGCCAATAATATAGATGGCATAACCGATTATGATAGTATTAAACTTGGCCAAACAAGCATCGGCTAAGAAGCCTCCAACAAGGGCCATCACATAAGTTACTCCAGTGTATAGGAAAGTTGCATTCATGGCATTGTACGACATCCACTCTAAAGGCCATGCATTAAGCATAAAAGCCAAATTGGCCAAGAGAGAATAATAGGCACATCGCTCTAATAGTTGAGATACCAGAATTAGAATGGATCCATAATAACGACGTCGTTGAAGTCTGGCAACATCGAGTGATCTCAAAGAGGGGAAGAGTCGGTCTGTCTCCATGCTGAGTGTCATAAAAATAAAATAATCATTATAAAAATATAGAATAAAAATATGCTAATAAAGTTATAATTTATTGTTACTATACATATATAAGTTTACAGAAAGTAATAATGTAAAGATGAGACAATGTTTTTTGACGGATTAGTCATGTTATCAAGATAATGCATAACAATAAAAAAAAGCTATTTCTCAACAATTGAATGTTCCTTAAACATTCCTTACAAGCTTTACCTAAATACAAAACTGACATTACTCGATGTATAATAATATAAAATGATATTATATTTAACTTAAAATCCAATGATTTTTTTAGACTTCATGCATGTACATACCAAAAGCAGTAAAACAAAATTAAAGTTTAATAAATTAAAGCAATTACGAAATACTATCATTAATTTTTGGAGAATAAAATATTTTGATATGACTAATTAATTTACAAATAATTTATTTAGAGCTAGTATGTTACTTACACACACTATATAAATAATTTATATATATTCAAAAAAAAATCTATATACATGAAATTAATATATAGATATATAAAAATATACATGTAAATTTATATTTTGGGCTTAACAACAATCAGTTTAATGATATTTTATGATTTAATGTAGAAATAATTTAAAAGTTATATAATGAAAAAGATAAATATAATAATATATATGTTTAAAAATATTTCTTATATAGAAAGTATGTTTTTGTTTACAGATTATACATGAATAGAATGTCACTTACCCTATAGTATTATAATGACATACTGTGTAGAAGAATTATATTTTCAAAAAAGGTCACATACAAATAGTTATTTATTTTCTAATTTTAAAAATGTTTTAATAGTGTTGATTATTATTATTGCTGTTACCATATTATTATTAATCAAGTTGTTAGTTTAATTAAAAGTATCTATGTAGTATTAATATATAATAAATTTTAAAAATGTTGAATGAATGTAAAATTAAATGAAGTGTATATTACATTTCTATTGGGTATTATTTTTTTAATAGTTTTTATAATATTGAGCAATGATAATTTTTATAATTGGAAGAATGACTAATTTAACAATTAGAGATTTCATAATTCAGTTATACGGACTATCTAATTGTTACTATATATTATAATTAATATAATTGTTTTGCTAATGAAATTAAAATATGTTTTTTTTAATTAAATTTTGAATAGAAAAAAAAGCTTATATAACTAATATTATAACTTGGTAAAATTTTCTTATAACTGGCTGAAATTATTATAGAATTTATGCATATGTCTATGACTACAATTAAGTAAGCACTTCATTAAATCATGAAAATCAAAATTCAAAAATAATTCAAATACATGATATGCTAATCCAACACTCCTCCAACAAAAAAAATAAGTAATTTGTTATTTGATTTATTATTAGATAATTTATAGATATTATAGTTGAAAAAATACTTTGACTTGGTTTAAAACTATTCTAATAAAATATTAAAAGGTTTGCCTTCACCAGGATTTGTACTAAATTTTTAAAAGCAATTTTAAGACTTTTCCAAGACTCAATAAAAAATTTCAGTACTTTATGAAAAAATGTCACAAGTATGTTATGATATATGCACAGTATTTTAAAATACTACACTAAAGTAACACACATATTATATAAATTTAAAATGAATATTAAAAGTGATATAAAAAATTTTAATTTGATATGTGTAGGTATGTTTAAGTTACAGAAATATGAAATGTAAAAAAATATTATTTTACATGAACAAAATAATAATTCCATATAGTTCAGGACTATCAAACTAATTATCAAAATTATTCCAACCACTAACTAAAAATTGGAGAATAAAAGACATAATAAATTCCAAAATTTTTTCCAAGAACCAGGATTCTCATACTTTTCTCTATTTGAAATATAAAAGATTTTCAAGAGACAATTATAAAACTGATTTTTTTCTGATAATTTTTAATATAAGAATATCTTAATATTGTTATTAGTCACTATTAAATCAAAAAATATGAAATAACAGATTATTAATTCAGTTGACTTGCATATAAAAACATGATATGTTCCTTATGAAATGTGTGCACTCCTATAAGCAAAGTGCTCTTATAAACAATATGTACAAAAGAGACAAGGTAAGAAAGGAAATGATTTGGTAAATTCAAAAACTGCTCATAGAAGCTAGGTGTTCTTATAAGTGGAGTTGACTGTATGTGTAAAAAAGTTCACTTACCCAATTACCCAACATCCCAACATGTGATTCTATTTTTAGTATCAGAAAATTCTGATTGGCTGATATTTTATGCATTATATTTCATGTGACAAGAAATTTTCACAAGTATTTGTTGTGTATTTCATTTTCAGATATTATCATACATATACCATATTCATATTTTATATTTGAAGTAAATAACTATAATATAGTATAAAATTACTTATTATTACTTATCATTCAGAATAGAGTGTAATTTTAAACATTTTATATAATAAAATGTGCATAAAATGCGGGATAACTTCTAATTGTATATCTTTAGTGTAAAAATCTACATACAATTAGTAAAACATTATGATAATATGGAGGAGTGAAATATAAATACAGTTAAGTAAAATATAAAACTCTATAATTTTACTCATAATATTTTAATTTTACCTGTATAATTTTCTATCATATTAAATTCTTACATATAACTGTCAAAATTTTGCAACCTTGATATATAGTACCAAAAGGATATTTTTTAAGAAAAAATCAATGATCATTACTATAATTACTCCTGTAAACTCTAAATGAAACTTTTAAAAAAAAACATAGAGCCTTAAATTGTTCTCAGGATTTATTATGGATATCTGACTAGAGAATTACTAACATAAATCAAATAACCTAATGATTATGTAATATAAAACTCACTTTCTGTATTTCACTTCAGAACATATTTTTATCTAGTTTTTATTTTTTGTATTTTCATGTATATTTTTTGATAAAACATAATTCATAATGAGTCCATCTTTAAAATAATATATTAAAGTATCTATTGGGATGTGTGTGTATTATATATATAATTTATGTTGTGTATGTATTAAACCTTCTATTTATTATTTTTATCCATTTACTAAACTAATATAATATAAATTATTTACATTTTTATAATAACAAAATCTAATACAATTCATGAAGTGTCTCCAGTACTGCATACTTTGCAGTATTTATATAAGATATAAGCATACCCCAATGTGTAATACTTATACAACAACAATCTTAAGTAATAAACAATAATGTTACAATTAAACCATCTATCAAAAAATAATAAATGTGCAGTACTTATAAAACAAAAATCAAAAAAATCTTGCATATTTTAAATTTCTCAATCATAGTTGAATTGTAGCAGATAATATTATACAAAAAGTCATTCAAATGTAGAAAAATGTTTATATTATAATTTATATTAGTATAAATTTTAATACTATAAGTATATACCTATACATATCTATGCATTACTTAAGATAATTTAGTTAGAACTCATCATTTATGCTATATTGGAGACACTGATTTCATTAACTGAATTCCTCAATATTAGATTATATGTATTGGCTGTATGAACTCCTACATAATGAATTTAATTTTGAATTAGCCAGTTTATTATAGGTGAGGGTGTTTTCCAATAACTTAAAATTGCCAAAACTATGAGCATCACAAATATTTAGATTTTTTCATGAATAAAAATGTAGATAATGTTTTTTGTAATCTGGATTTTATAATATCATTGTTAAAAGGTTAATTAGGCAATGGATTCCTGAAAACCTTTTACTACATGCTGGATTGAAATTTTTGCAATTCTAAGACTTTATCAGTTATCTAAGACCTAAATGAACCCTGCTAAACATCTCTAATATATTTTATTTTTACACATAATTTATTGGTACCATTAAATGTACTGAATAATTTAAAGATTTCAAAAATGTAATTAATGGACATATGGATACAGAAATATATGAGACAATTATTATACAAAAAAGGCAAAATTGACATAATTTATCATTTATTGTAATATTAAAATTAATTTTATATTTCTGAATAAATTTTTATATTTGAAATGATGAAAAAATTTTGTATGAAGATTTTCTAAATTTAAATAATAAACTATAAATTGTTAAGCTAATAACCAAAAATTATAAAAGGTCTCCCATGCTTTTACCTAAAAATTTATTTATGTTTGAGTTAATTTTTAGGTCACTTGGATTTCAATTTTATTATAGTTTACTCTGGCTAACTGGAACAGGTAAAATGTTTACATTTGTGTTCCAATAAGCAGAGTTCTGATTAGACACAAATCGATTTTTAATAGTTCCTATAAGTTTTAAAATTATGTATGTTAGATCTTATAAATAATACAAAATAGTTGTCTTATATAACTATGTTCCGTATAATAGATAAATTGATAACATAAACTTCAAATGGACTAAATATTTGCTTATATTTCAATATGATGTGTGGACAGGATTAATATAAGATTAAAATATTTTCCTATTTCTTATACTGACATATTAACCTCTAAATATTTGCAATATTTAATACATATATTATGAGTCAAGGCTTTAGTGGTCTCATTGAAAATAAAATAGAACTCCCATGCAATGGTGTTAATCTCAAATATACAATATAAAATGTGGACCATGAATTGGACCATTTTTCTAATATTGTAGCTATAGGGAGAAAAATCAGGGATTGCATTTTGTTCTGATTGGCCAGATTCTGATTAGCTGGAGTAGAATTTATATGCCAATTCTGAATTTTTCACATCATTTAGCACACCCTCCTCATAAGCTGAAAATGGTGAGAAGTGTCCCTTTATACCATATAATAAAATATACAGCTTTTATAGGTTCATTATATTAAATTGAACATCTGTGCTTTTAAGAAAATACCATCATGGATTTATAATTAAGTACATAAAAAAATGTAAACAATTTTATTTTTTTATGCTTTTAAGATAAAATTTATTTTTTTAGGTTTTTATTTCTAAAATGTAAAAATGTAGGTTTCTTAGACAAAGTGTAAGCCCTATAATATAAAGAGCGTTTTATTTGACTTAAATTTGATATTATTAAATATACCGAATACTTTAAAATCTAAATAACAAACACAAACTACGAATGTTATAATGTATTAAAAATATCATTATTTGACTTTTAATTCGGAAATTTAAGAATTCTGAACACAGCGCCTGCTAAATAGACAATTAAATAAAAATATAACTTAATTAAACAAATTTAACAATTAACTAAATTGATAGAGATTGTAATTTTCAAAGTGACATTGTAACCATTTAAAAGCTTTGTAAATACAAATCCGACAAAACTGTGTAATTGTTTCAGATAAAAACTAGGTATGTATAAAGTATTTTAAAGACTTTAGAATTAAAATCAAAAATATTTTTACTCCGCTACGCTCCGACTTGTAGATTCTGAGTGCACATATCCTCAATTCAGGGTAATATTCTATATACATAAATTTA
>JAUZNC010037969.1:5830-16565 GCA_034780395.1 Vannuccia rotundouncinata | reverse complement strand
AATCTCTTTCTAACCATCATAAAACTTTGTTGTAATTTTTCCTTAGTCTCGCCAATGTGTTCTTCTCCCCTATAAATATTGGAATCACCTTCAGGAAGACTATACATAATGTCCATATGAATTCTCATCTCGCATCCGAACATTAAATATAACGGAGTCTCTTGTGTTGCCTTATGTTTACTACTTCGGTAATTGGTAATTTTTAATTACATGTCTGTTGATTACCAGCTACTTCATGACAGCATTTTACAAATTGTCGAATTATATCTTTCAACTTAACCAATCGTTAGGGGATGGTACGGTAATTTTCTTAATTTAATCATTCCTAAAACTTGACATAATTCCGTCATTATATTTCCGCAAAAATGTCCGCCTTGATCTGTCAAAATTTGTTCTGGAACCCCGAAATAACTAATCCATTCTCAAATAAAAGCAGTAGATATGGTTTTCGCAGTGTGATCTTTCAGAGGTACTGCGATCGGATACTTAGTAAAATGATCTAAAATTACTAAAAATGTATTATTTCCGCAATCACTTGTTGGTAACGGTCCTAATATATCTAATCCTACTGTCTCTCCTGGGTAACATTTCCTTCTATAGTCTTCATTGGTGTTATATTTTTCTGTTCTTGGTTCTTAAGTCTTCCGCAACTGATTACGTTTTTACTTAAATTTATCCAATGGAACCTTTCTCGAATTCTTGGTATATAGTTTTATCTACTCCCAGGTGACCTAAATTATCATGAAATTCCTTCAAAATGCTAGCTTTCTCTACTTCAGGAACAACTAACAATTATTTATAACAATTCTATCAAAGGCTAATGAATTTAATTCTGTCAGGTATTTCATGGAAGTATATTTTAGCATTCCTAAATGATATTTTAATATGGGCATAAAATTTAAGCCAGCACACGAGTAGATTAAATGATTTGACTAGACACGAAAATGTGGGCTTAGATTGTTATGATATCTACGAATTGGTATAGTTGGATATCGATAAGTTATGAAGAAGAATTATCGAAAATATCTATGGATTATTCTATTACATTTTGTAAAGGTTTAATATTAATATTTTCGAATTTGAAAATATTTAATTAAATTTTGTTTTTAAGTTGAATTAAATGCAGAAAATTGTTGGATCCATAACGTTAAGGTTCGTTTTGAGATTGAGAAATAGAATCAAGTTGGGATTACTGTGTAAGTTATTGAAAGATCGTAATTATAATAAATTCTATTCGTTAAGTAAATTTGTCTTAATCTTTTGTTTTGGGAAATAATTAATTTATAAAGAAATTAATTATGTATTATAAATATTTCCACTCGGCCCGCAGCCGACAATATTATTGAAAATAGTGCTTTGTTTAAAAATATATATTTATAAGTTTGTGTTCTGTTGAGAGGTACTCCGTTAAGGGGGTTTGGGGTCGAAGCCTCCAATTTATTAAATAAAATATATATTTATATTAGTAACATAAAAATCTGCTGTATTCAATATCTAGTAAATATTTCAGTACCTATCTATAAATCTGAGCAATGTTTATGTTCATTTTCAATATTTATATGCGTGTTGTAAGAGATATACAAAACGCAAAAGAGTGGGCGTACATTGTATCACTTGCAAGGCTACCTTGTAACAATATGTGAATTGAACACATAATAGCTGGTGAACTCAAGCAACTCTGCTAATAATAGGTTTCAAAACAATCATTATAAATGTAAAGCTTTGACGTGTGCACTAAGTATTCAATAAGACTTCTTTCATTGGCTGGTTAGAAGAAAGATTCTGATATAAGCAGCTGTTAATATTTCTCAACACAACTTCTGATTCTATCCACTCTGCTGTTAATTTAAACTCTAGGCAATTATGACAAAGAGTGATCCCAAATCTGATAATGTTGAGGTTAACAAAGATGGTCAGCCTACGCAGTGCAAAGCTCTGGTAGCTTATCGCAATGTTCACATCGCATGTGGCAGCATATTGATAATACTCAGTATTGCCATGTTCATTGTGGAACTGGTTGGATCCATCAAGATTGCATCGTTCGAGGAGAAAATTGAAAAGTACAACCTGCTGAATCACTCTAGCAATGCTGCCAAAATTGAAGAGTCCGGCATGTCCTGGGTTGGATGTTGGGTTCCGATTGGTACGATTACAGCTGGATTTGTTCAACTATTTGCTGGCGTAAGACTGAGTATAATCCTGCTGTCTGTCTGTATGCATTTGGACTTCCACATATTTGGCATGGCATTTGTCGGCTGCATTTTGTCTGGTTTGGAGACAGTACGTCACAGAAAATTTCTGGAAAAATCAGCAGCCGCAAAAGCGATCATCGATGCCACCTTCCCAGGCTATGTGGCAGCTGTGGAGCTCAACTTTATAAAAGCGGCGATTGTCTGTGCCATCTGTGTTGTCAGTGGTCTCCTTTTTATTGCACATCTAAGCGTTGTTTATTGCGAGTTTAATTTGCTGCAAGAAGAAGAAAGCGATTTGAACTCCCAGGATGCCGGTGATTCATAATGGACTAATTTACCGCCATTTTGCTTCCTCTAACAATAGATTAATAAGTTATTTTTTGACTTTTGTTATTCTGATTAGTTCCTTACATAATTAACTGTATTATACTTGTTCTACTTAATAAATGTATAATTATATAAAAATGGTGAATGCAGCACGACCCCTTGATATTTGAGAGAACGTGGACTTCTGCGGTGATTCCTTCAAAAGATATTATTTTCTAAATGTATTATTGTTTAATTATTGCTTTATCGATTTACATTAAATAAATGTATCTGTGATAATAATGTAATTTAAATATAATTTTCTTTACAAAATAAATTTATTATTTATACAATTATTTATTAATTATTAATTATTATTTATTATTATTAATTATTTATTATTTATTAAATTAGATTATTTCAACTAGGTTAATTACTAATGCGATAAATAATTTTATATTTGTACAAACTTATACATACCTGAAGAATTTAGCATGGAAAGATTTAATATTGTATGTATTATTTGTCTAACTTAATATTATTTATTTATTTCATAACTTTAAGTACGTACAATAAGAAAACATAATTATTAATCAAACTGTATTATTACATTATAGCTATCCAAAACTTAACCTCCCATACGAAAAATATAATTGTTACATATACCGTTCATATCACACGATTAAAAATTATAACTCATTCTTAACTCAATCATGACAATTATTTCCACATTTAAACAATAGTAATTCAGTATTTCCAAAAAAATGTATATTTAATTTATGCAAAAATTTAAAAGTTAATTTGTATTCCAAAATTTAAAAAAAATAATGAAAATTATTCTGTACAACATTCGAAATTTAACAAAACTAATTAGAAAAATAATTATATATTAATAACAATTTCAATCGTTCTCTAAATATTTGTCATTCAAACAAAAAAATTAAACAATGAATAAATTTACACATAACATTCTTTTAGGCTAATTCTCCACATTCCATCTTCCAATAATTGGATCTATATGGGATGTATATTACGTTATTTGTGGGCCTGAGATTTCGCTAACTAACCATTTTAGAAGAAATCACAAGAAACTGAAATTATATATTATACATCTAATAAAATTAAATAGTCTAATTCTTCCGAATTAACTATCATTCCCTTTTTTTGTGCAAATTGACTTTAATATCTGCAATTTAAATCAATACTAGGAAGCAGTATTCATATTATCAATATCAATAAAATATGATTATATCAATTCAAAATATATGTCTCACCATCTATAGTGCAATATATGCAATATCTATATATCTTTAACAGTCATATATGTATATACATCAATATATTGAAAATCATTGTGAATTACGTATATCATTATATCAATTATATCAATAATTATAGAGCAACATCTATATATTTTTCATTTAGCATTATACCATTATATCAATAATTGTATATCCGACTGGTCAATAATCTTTATCGACAAATTTTATTGTTTGCATCCTCATAACATTTACAATTACATTTACAATAACAATTACAACATTAACATTAAAAATATAACCATTTACATATAATACATTTATCGTACATTTTTCTTACAATAATAATTATCTTTTAAAATTCCACTTCAATATTACTCAGAAGCAATAAATAGAAGACGGAATATCTATCTTTAAGAATTATACATATTATGTCCTATCATGTATCTACACTCTCATAAACATGTGAGCAAACATCTTTAAAACGAATTATTCCAAAAAATATTTTATGAAAAGATACGAGAAACATATTAATAAATTGTAAAATCTTTTCCGCAGAATATTCAAATTCAACTATCTCAACCAACTATTCAAGCAACCAACTATTAAGCGAGTCAATGCTCCTAACGAATACTTTTACAGAATAAGTCTGCACCGACAACGAATAAATTATAAATATATATATATAACTCCAAACGATAACTATTTAGTTTATCTAATGTGACGGCACAAAAATAAATAGTAAAATACAATAAAAAGTAAATTCAAAACATAAAATTAACCACAAACTATAATATGTACATTAAAATTATTTTTTTAATGAATCAAGATGTAGTCAACTGTCTTTATCAAGGTGGCAGCAGTATAAAAAGACAGAACGCTTTGAAATGCAAAAATTTATACATATTGTATTTCTCCTTTATTTTATATCTATCAATTATGTCATATTATATTCATTTTTATAACATAGTAAAACATATTTCAAGACAACTTAATAAGTTAATAGTTTAAACTTGTATAGTCTCATCTGGAAATTCTAGTCACATTTCTTTTTATATTATATTCCTATAATAGATGTTTAAAAGTACGCATTCCATTTCTCTCTGAATGTATAGAAGCAGCAATGTTCTGTATGGATGAATGTCGCTCCAACGATTGCATTGTCGTTCAAGTAGACAAGGTGAATTCTCTCTGTCGATGCAAATGTAAGTCACTTGAACCTATATAGAGTCCATAACAACTGTAGCTAGGCGCTGTGTATTGAGTGCGTTGCTTATGCATTGTGTTCTCATTGAAAATCAATTGGGTGATTTTTGGTATCGACAATGTATTTTTATCTAGCAACTATACCCGATAATGTCAAACATGGAATAATCAATATGTCTAGTATAATACAATACAGTTATAATTATATGGATTTTACACCTTTCTTTAAAAGTTAATACATCTGTCTTCAAGCGATAATTTCATGATTGAATAATGTTGAAATGTTGATACCATATACGTATATTTTATATTTTACTATTGATTACTTTTCACTTTAATAAAATTGAAACAGCTTTTCAATCTAGAAAATCATATGTATGTAAATTCCATATCATGATGTTCAAATCAAAATGAATCTATTTATTGTAGTGGGAAAAGTAGCTATACAATTTATAGCATAAAATATGTATTTAACCTATAACATTTTTTATCTTAATTTCTTTATTAATTTTCAACTAATGATGGTAGGTCATTGCCAATAGAGTTATTAACAGATTATATAATAACACTACACAATATTAATTAATTTCATCGATGATTTTAAACGAGACAGATAATGTTTCAATTTTTTGTTATAGGTGTTCAATAAATTAAGTTACGATATTTTAAATTACTCTGAATATAAATCGTTTTTATATTATTAATGAGTCAATTCGATATCTCAATATTTCAGGTTATTCCGGAGCAAAACCCAATCAAGGTCTAACAGTAAGGTTTATATATTATAATATATATTATTATTTCCACGAAGTTTACAATATTATGTTTCATTCTAATAATCGTGTTCATCAAATATGTCAATGAATATATACCATTAAAACTTTTTAATATGAATATATCAATTATAATTTAGCTGCTAATATAAGTCTCCCATCTAAATTGAAATGTATATCGCGTACAGAACGATAACTATACACAAAGTTATTTAATATTTGCGTTCTCTTATAATATAACAGAACGCACTGTTATGTTCTCGGAGCTGATTTTTAAATTAACGGGGTGATGTGAGTAGGTATTTTTGTTGGTAGGTAGGGTACTAAGGACAAATGCAAAACAATAATGACTGATTAATAAAAAGTAGAAATGCGAATCGTTTTTAATAATTTAAATAATGATTCAATAATTCAAATAATAAAAAAATTCGAATAATTTAATTTAAATTTAATTTATTTTATCAATCGGATAAACAATTATTGAAATTAATTAAAGCTTTAATTCTAAACCATAGAAATTTAAACCGTATAATATATACTATAACTTATGGCAGCCGAGATAGACAAAAAACGTAATTCAATTTAAAAAAGTTTTATTTGCGCTATTCGCTTTTCAAAAAGTTTATTTGCGTTATTCGCTTTTCAAAAAGTTTTATTTGCGTTATTCGCTTTTCAAAAAGTTTTATTTACGTTATTCGCTTTTCAAAAAGTTTCATTTGCGTTATTCGATTTTCAAAAAGTTTTATTTGCGTTATTCGCTTTTCAAAATGTTTTATTTGCGTTATTCGCTTTTCAAAAATTTTTATTTGCGTTATTCGCTTTTCAAAAATTTTTATTTGCGTTATTCGCTTTTCAAAAATTTTTATTTGCGTTATTCGCTTTTCAAAAAGTTTTATTTGCGTTATTCGCTTTTCAAAAAGTTTTATTTGCGTTATTCACTTTTCAAAAAGTATTAAAAGGAAAAAAGTGAAATCCCTTCGCTAGGCCAATATCTGGAATATCTTCCAAATGTGTTTATTACAGTAATATATTACAAGGTAATATTTAACAGTATACAATTGAAACGCTTTACGACTGTCGGATAAAGACGTTATTGCGATTTTTATGTTTTGTGATTTTAAAATCACTTATTCAAACAAAAAGTCAAGGTCAATTAAATTTTTAATCCACACCGTCAATGTCAAATGCATGCGAATAAACGCTAAAATGTCAATTAAAAATATTATTAAAAAGCGAATGACTACAAAAACCCTTTTTTAAATAATTAACATAAATAACACTATTTGAAAAACGAATAACACTAATAAAAGTGACTAACATATTCATGTTTTCCTCTTTTTAAAGGTGTTTTTTGCATTTTTAAATCTTTTATTGCTATTAATTGTCAACGTATCATCGATTATCAACAATTATTAAGTATCAACGACTCTTTGAAAGGTAAATAATATGAATAACACTTTTTGTAAAGCGAATAACTCAAAAAACATGTTTAAAAGTCTGAATGACACGTTTTAAAGAGTGTCTCTATCTAGAATATAAAAATAATGTATGAGCGCCATTTTAAACATATATTGTCTATAAACTGAATTCTATATAAATCATAAAGAATAAAATAATATTCTCTTAAAACTATCTCTCTTATTTTTGTTTTGTTTTTGGATTATATATTTTTTAAATCAATGCATTTACCCATGAATTGATACTTTGATAAGCGACATTTATTAATAATACCATATCGATAAGATGTTATTCACAATCAATGGCTATTCACTCGAGGATAAACTAAAAACTTGATTAATCAATTCATTTCAATTCATTAATACAAAGTTTTGAAAGTTTTACAGAAATAAAATTTATTTAAAAGCAATTACTTATTGTTTCACATATGAAATGCGTTCATAATTGATAACATAAATAATTTTATATTTTAGTCGGACTCTGATAATTCAAAGCCTTACCAGATCCAATATCCGGCTGAAGAAAAAGGTATTTTTTTATTGGCTTTTTTCTTATAAAATATAATTTAAAAATCAATGTTCAACTTATATTTGTAACCTTTTTTATTTGCTGTAGACCCGTCGATCTTTTGTTTGAAAAAATGCAGCGATAGAAATTGCATGGTCAACGAGATTGATGTTAAAAATCTTGTCTGCAACTGCTTGTGTAAGTTTATTTCAATGGGGTTGTTGTTGTTGTTGCTCTATAGTATTGCTCTATACGGTTGGTTGTACAGTATAATCCGGTTAGACAATAGTTGAAGGAACAGTTACAGTTTGCTTGTTATATCCAAGCTTAAAGTTTTTAAACAAATTTGGTAGGACTTATTAATTTGATTGTTTTTTTTATAAAGAAGCTCTAATTGTTATAAGTGGAATTTACTGAATAATGATGTTATTAACTGCAGTATGCTGTTAGTTGTATAAAAATGTTATTAACTGGAGTATAATTCTTTTTCAGGTCAATTGAAAACTGAGAACACGAAGGTATTTTAAAACTTATTATTACAACTTTTTAGAATTAAAATAGATATTATTACTATATAATAGTATTAATTAATTAATTATAATGTTGCTCTAAAGCAGAGAGATAAATAAAGTAATTTGTGACAGTTGTGCTTTATTTAAATACTTAAATTAATAATAAATATTTAAAAAATTTAGTATAATTAGGAAACAATTTAAAGAATTTTGCAAAAAAATTCTTTAAAGTTTTACATAAAATACATGAATATTAAATTATGTATACTGATAATTTTCGATATATATAATTGTGTGGCTAGCAACAACTATTTGAATTAAAAACTAATTAAATATAATAATAAGGTTACTCCGGAGCAGTGTTAGAATATAAATAGATGATTTATAATCAATTAAGCACAACTGCTCAAATAACAAATTACAATGCCGAAGTTCAACTTCATAATAGCTACGTACCCTTCCTCCCCTTCATGATAGTTTGCGGTTAAACAAATTCCTGTCTCACATTACTTTGCTATTATATGAAGTTGAACTTCGGCATTGTAATTTGTTATTTGAGCAGTTGTGCTTATTTGATTATAAATCATATATTTATAATTAAATATATTTTAACAGTGTGGAATTTGATAATAAATTACAAATTAAACTTAATTTTATTTCTTTAGGGTTTCGGAAGAGTCTGTAGTGGGGATAATTGTGAAGTTGGATCTGTGAGTAAATTCATATATAAATAATTATATTGTTTTAAGTGCGTTTTTATATTACAATATTCTTTTAATAGTGGTAGCTGTCATTTAAGTTTTTTCAAATTATTTTCTAAAAATGGAAATATTTTTATTATAGTTTAGAATTAAATATTGTTTATTGCTGCATGTCAACTTTCTTTTCACAATTTAAAAATATAAAACTCAAACATATTACTATCAGACGGAAACTGTAGAAATTCAATGACTTAGATTATTTTAATAATTTTAATAAATTATATAAAAATCATTTTTAATAATGTTAAGATTGATAATTTAAAAGTCATTTTCAAGGTTGTTTTAAAATATTAATATTCTTTTATACCTTCCGAAGGTCGGACTCAAGGGAGAAAAGGGCGACAGCGGTAAACCAGGATTTTGCGATCCTGTCAAGTGTGCATCTGTGAAGCAGCTCAAAGGGGAACCCGGAAGCGTTGGTCCATCGGTGGGGCTTCTTGTATTTGATTGGCTAAAGCTGGTTTCCATAAAAATCAGGGTTATACCTGAACACAAAGGACTCCCGTTCACATATAACAAATCAATAAATATTTTTGTTTAAATAACAGGAAGTTATTACTTGAACATCTATCTTTTAATTCCTTTTAATTATCAACCGGTTGCAAATATTTTCGATTTATGAAGTTTATACGATTTTTTAAAAAAAGGTTGTCAAGATGTTGCACTAAAATTGTCAAAAGTGATATCATATTTTTAAAATATCTATTTCCCTTTCATAATAGATTTGTTGTCAATTGAAGGTATTGATTTTTCAATTGTACGCTAATTAACAAAATTTTATTCAGTAAATGACAAATCTATATATTGACCTATATATTATTTATCTAGACAGGCAAACTGAACAAAAATCATTAGCAAGAATAATAACAGGCGTACGCGGAGAAATATCTCTATATTATCAATTGGAGGTTATATAACTTAATCCATGCGGGCGTCATTAATCGACTTCAATTTCGTTTTTAAGAGTAAAATATGATCGATATATAATATAAATCAAATTCCCTCGAAATCCGATGTCAACGCTTGTTTTAATTAGTTTGCCGGTCTAGATAAATGATACATAGGTCAATGGATTTGAACCCCTTAGGTTAGATATAATAATAGATATTTTGATAAGATTGATGCGCATCGTTTTATTTCAAAGTTTCCAGTTTTTGAAAGGCGAATAACGAATATTTTAAAATATGATGTCAAGAAAAGTACCAACCACAGATTTCCCCGGGTGAATAAGGCGTCACATTTCAACCATATATTAACAATTCCATAATTTATTTTCAAAAAATTCATTAACAACTGACAACGGTTTAAATTATTAAGAAGTCTTTTCCCTTATATGGAATAATTCGGATTAATTGTACAGCTTTATTATTTTTCGTTTCTTACTAATCAGATTTTAGTAAGGAAGCATTTTCATGTCTTTAAATACAGGGTTTTCATTTTGTGCGATTCCAATTTTAGGGCTTTAACGGAACGAAAGGACAGAAGGGAAAATCCACATTTATTGATCCAGGAAAAATCGATAGCATTATCCGTTCTGTAAGTTGATTTTTTCTGTATTCTATTTTTATTTTATCTAAAAAAAGATAAAAACTTGTTTTGTTTTTGTATTTTACTTTTCGTTTAATTAAAAGTCTGTGAAAAATATTGTTTATGACAGAACTGATTATATTTAACGGCTGTTACATCATATTATATATTTAAAAACAAATTCATCTGTTGACTGGGTCCACAATATACAGCTAAATATTGAGAAATCTTTAT
>JAUZNC010037958.1:0-18459 GCA_034780395.1 Vannuccia rotundouncinata | reverse complement strand
TATTATATTATATTATATTATATTATATTATATTATATTATATTATATTATATTATATTATATTATATTATATTATAGTATATATATTATTTTATTTATGAATAAGTTGTAGTTACACTGCAAGGATGAAAATTCCGATAATGAACCAAATCTATATTTTACTAAAATAGTAGATTAAGTGACTTTTGACTTCATGTTATATGATACTCACATATCCCCTTTGGTATGGGAGTACACTAGGGCAATAGAAAAACATTTATCCAAAGACACAGTGCTTTGTTTAAAAATTTACACATTTTCAAATTGGACGCTAAAAAATATATGAATGGCCGCAGACAATACATCAAATATCATATATTTTGCTTCTATATGACTTATTAGTGTCAAATTAGTGTCAAAATGGTGTTTTGGGTTCAAGAAATTCGATAAAATGTTTTACAAAGCTAATACAAAAAAATACTTTTCTATTTACCAATCATAGCTATAGTATAAATCAAATAACTCTAACTGATTGTTCTTAGAATATACATAAATTGCACCTTAAAACTAGCAGTGTATCTCTGTTGGAGTCTGCATAAACAAGGACTATATGTATATCATACGACCGACTGAAATCATTGAGCAAAAGCATTGCAAATTCGGTAATGAAACACTGGGAACAGATTGGTGTGGCAGACAGGGGCATGTTCACAATTAGTGGTTTGGACAACAATGAGCACAATCGGTTATCGGTAACAGAAAGTGCGGCCCTCCATGGAACCTGCATCAGCATCCCTCAAAACTTTCTTTCAGACAGCCAACAAAGGGGAAATGTCATTAACATTCTAGGTGCAGTTGAGATGGGAAAGAATTATGTTGAGATCCTTGCCATCTTGCTACACGAGAATCGCCAAATGATGAAGTCACCCATGTTTCTGGCTTGAATATTAACAGTCCTCCTCATCTAGCTTCCCGTCCTTACACTAACGTCATTGAAGAAGGCTACCAGTGGTTGGAGAAGCCCGAAGAAGCCAGAAGCTCGAGAAGCCAGCATTCCATCCCATCCCATCCCTCCAGCCAAATCAAATATGTAACCATTGTTCAAGAGTCTCCTACTAGCTTGGCATGCAATGAAAGTCCTCCACCAATCAATTAACTACCTAAATCCAGGCCAAACACCAGTCATGGTAGCAGATCAGCCACTTTTCATATTAGCCCATAAACTTCGGTGGAAGTTACCCAAACAGAGCTTGGTGAGGACTCCTTCCTGGTAACATTGAGGCCACTGCATACAGAAAAGATGCTGTGGGATGTTTCTGGGAACTGGCTGGATGGCAGTGGTTGGACCACAGCTCTTACCAACAGTAGCATCTCGACTAGTGGCAAAGCTCAATTCTTCATTGGTGTTTATCATATCTGCAGAACCCGGTATATGCACCAGGTGTCTGTAGCTGTACTCTATGTCCTCATAAAGAAGACGAACTATCACTATGTGGAGGCGGCAACAAATTATGATATTGAATTGACGAGTTTATCCCTCTGCCATATTATGAATTGGTCAAATAACTGTGTGCCTCACAACCCAAACAGATTTCTTGTTCATGTTTTTGGAACTGGATTTTCTCATTCTTCATGTAAGACATGTTTAAATGATAAATCTCAACCACTTCACATAATCTTAGGAATTCATATTAAACACTTAAATATTATCATTTTTGGTTTTCAGTTTGTCAAGTACTGTCGCTCTGCAGATTTTCTTCTCTACATGGACACACTTGATTCTCTGATGCCATGGGTATTTCCACTTGATCATACTGACTATGCCCGAAACCGACTCATTCATCTCATGATATGGCAACACTAAAAGAAAAACACCAAGCTCTCTTTGTGGAATTTCAAAGTGGTCATTTCATGGGGCAGAAATCAATGCGAGCATTCTCGAAGATCCCATATGAACAGATGCATGAGCAACTCGATCATTGACTGACTGAAGAATCATGCTGGTGTTATTTAAAACCTAGACGATTCAGTCACAGTTCACCGAGAGCAGATTGTTCGTCCTGAGTTGGAACGCTTAGTCTGAGAAATTGAAGACTCAAAGGCGTCAGAAGAATGGAGGCACCATGAACAGTACCCAAAGTTTTAAGCTGACTATAAGGTAATTTTAAATGTACTGCAAAATGAGAATTTGGCTTATGATTCTCAGCTGTGATTATACATTATTTACCAATTTTCAGAGTGATGTTCTGGCGCGGCACTGGTGGATGCCATGAGGATATTGGAAATCCCTTCATGGAGGATAGTGGAGATGTTCTAAACTGCAATGAATCATTTCTCATGCCCCCAGATGCTGAAGATAATGTTAAGAAGGTGAAAGACGTCGGATCAAAGAAATACAATATAATTTATTGACAAGCGAGTCAGTCACAGGAAGAGGCATTCACTGCTCCCATACCAGGGGTAAAGCTAAGATTGTTTAAATCCTAACTAGGCAAGAAATCAGAGGTGGCAGTTTTCAAGGAACAACATGTAAAAGTCACTCAACTTTTGCTGGCTATTCTTTGTGGACGCACAAGGAGCGAGTGTTCTCAGATGAAAGTTCACCACATCCAACTTCACTCACCCAGAAGGGACCACTTCATCATGGAACTAAGAGTGAGATTCTAGATTGCATTGTTCCCCGAGATCTTGACAACCGTAGACCAGTGACAACTGCAGCTGTGCTTGATGGTGCTGTGATTGTTCAAATGCTTGACCAATGGTGACTATTTCGCAGATATATTTGCACTATATAAATATCCTTTCTTGGTTCAGGGAGAATGACCGTGTAGACATTGTCTGGGATGTGTACTCAAAGACTAGTCTGAAGTCAGCAACTCTGGAGAAAAGAGGCACAGTTGCAAGAAGAAGGGTTACTCAATCAACCAAGGTACCAGGCATCTGGACTGCCTTCCTACGTGTGGATCTGACAAATAAAAGTTTTTCGTGGAGCTGGCTAAACGCTTGCAACTCATCCAACTACCACAGGTATTGTAGTCAACAAAGCTGACTTCACTTTCTTTCATATATTAATAACACTGTATTTCTCATTCCCGAGAAAGGAGCTCTTCACCACTATTTGCTTGGCGATGGTGTGACTTCAACTGCTGGAACTGACACTAATGTTCTTGCCACCTGCACACATGAGGAAGCCGATAAACGCGTTTATCTTCATGTTGCTGTAGCGGCCCTTGCAGGACATCATAAAGTGATTGTTCATAGTAGTAACAGCGATATTGTTGTGCTGGACATGGCTACCTTTTTTGCTCTCGAATAGAGGATTGAGGAATTCTGGATAGCATTTGGTGTAGGGCACCATTTCAGATACAGTCAGTTCAGTAAGATATGCAATAGATGTTTGCTTTTATTTGGTTATGCAAATAATTAGTATCTCACATTTTTATTTTCCTAGGGCATGTAATTGCCCACAGTCTTAGACCGTCCAATGCAATAGCATTAGTTAGCAGCATTTCATGCACTGACGGGTTCGACACAACACCAACATTCTATGGCAAAGGCAAGAAGACAGCCTGGTCTGTGTGACAGTCCATACCTAAGATATCCTTACCTCTTCAGCTTCCTATACACCCATACTCCATATATTTTTCATGAAACTCTATATGGTGTCTACGAGGAGAACATTACAACTGTGTATGCTGCTCCACCACTCTCTCTATTCCTTCACAAAAAATAGATTTTGACTACATGCCGCCCTTCTGTGATGCTCTTCATCAACACCTTCTCCGAGTGGCATACCTTGAACTCAACACCATATATTTTGCTCTTAACCTATCCACTAAAAGACAGTCTATCCGAACTTAAGACCGCTGCACGATATGGAGACATCTGTGTGGAATAAAAAAACTTCTTTGCTATTATTATTTTTCCTCTATCCATCCCGAATTGTATTATAATACTTGTTTTGTCGCCTGTGCTGTATTGGTTTCCAGTTTTTGTTTTCTCAATATACTGATCTTTATGATAGACAATGCTTCAAGCAATAAATCACCTCCCCCCCCATTGAACCCGATCCTACTTTTGTCGATTATTAATGTCGATCGGGATCCATCTGGCAGTCAAACTTGTCAGGTCCAGTTCGTCAATGATACTCAGTGAACTGTGTTTTTCGTTAGCACCGTATAGGAACCTCAATCGTTCTACAGTTGATCCGATCATCCTCAGTTATCAACTCTTTTATGGTGTTTCCAAGAGTGTGCGGCCCGGCCCGGTCATCTAAATTCTTTCGCTAGTTGCGGTATTCTTCTTACTGTTATATGTACAGTTATTTCCCAATGCGCTGACCATTAAATCTCGTACGATGACAGGACAGAATAATTTATACATATTGAAAAATCGAAATCCTGATATGCGAAACTTATTAGATAGTTGCAGTAAATAATTTGTTTGTGGTCGCCTTGGAAATTATGCCTTTGTGTTAAAAACTTTGATATATATAGTTTTTTGTAATTAGAATTTTAATTTATCCTATTTTAAGCAATGAAAAATAATTAATATTAGATACAAATGCTAAAGTGAGTATTTTAACTTATATAGAAGTTGTAATAGTATTGCATTATCGTCAACAGGTTTTATGATCAATTGTTCACATAAATTAAACTTGATTTAACCATACTTTTTTTTGAAAACAGATTTAGTTATCATTCGTGTCTATATTCAATAGATACTCTTAACTGATATCTGCGCAATAATTCGCTTATATATAGTGTTGTAAATTAATGGGTAAATGTAGGTGCAAACAAAAAACTACAATAATTTAGAATTTTATATTGGAAGAACTGAGAGATTTTAACTGTCCACATAGCATAGCTTCAATTTGGAATGAATTTGTTAAAGAATTTTGTTATTTAATTTTCAAATATACTATAGTAAAGTATATATAAGAAAAGAAAGAAAAATTTCTAAACTCACTTGGCCAAGTTGAAAGAATTTATTTAGTCAGTTCCAAATCATTTCCAATTAATCTATCTATAAATTTCTCAGAATAGAATTATTTTGATGGGTCACATCTTCACAATTTCAATCAAAATTATTATCAATGAGTCATTTAATCAGTTAAGGTGTCTTTTAGAATTACGGAATATTTTCAAAATGATTTTATTTTCTCTCTAAATTAATTTCATTAACTCATTGTAACGCACGAAAAGTGTTAATTGGTCTTCACAGAAGAATAATGCAGAGTAAAGCAGGGTGAACTCAACGGAGGACCTATAAGGGTGTCTTCAGAATGTAGATTGTCGTAATTCCCAACATTAAGGTTAGGGTTTAATTGATGTCATTTCAGAAGAAATTAGAATATTTTACAATATTTCCTTTCTTATATACTATATTTTAGAAATAAATAATAATAGTTAAGTTGATAAAATGTTGTTCACTAAATCAAATTGATGTGATCGTGCGAATCTTGTTATTTGTCCTTTCAAATAGTTGACTGTCGATCTATTATAAAAGCTAGATTTCGAAATTACTTCTATTATGTAGAATTCCCATGTTTTGGTTTTTATTAAAATATATTAAAATATTGTCAACAAGCCATAAAGAAAATAATTGACTGATCAAGCAATAAAAGTAAATATAAAAAGTTGGCAGCTAATAGAACTATAAATATTGTAATTTATTTCATTTCTGCAATATCTTCAGCTTTAATCAAGAATAGATGGATTTCTCCTATGGATTAAAATTTCCATCAGTTTTGACGTAGGTACTTTATATAAATACCTATCTTTAGATTTAACAAAATGTTTTATGGAATTTATTAAAATTTATTCATATGAAATTTTCAAATAACTTGAGTTGAATTATTTATATTAAAATATAAAGATAAAATTAAAACAATTGTTATTAAAATGTTTGGAAGTGAATAATGTCTTTGATTAGTGATTGAAAAGTTTCATATATTAATGTGTTCAGATACTTTATGTAATTACCAAAGTGGAAATAACAATTACTGTTTTATTTTATCTTTCAAAACATTTATCATAAATTTAAACATATAGCTATCAAATTCAGTCGTAACTGTATGAAAAATGATACTAAAAACATACAATGAAATTCCCTAATTATAATAAAAGTAAAACAAACATTAAATTTTATAGTATTTCGCTGAGATTTTATATTTTATTTGTGTGTATTTTTTCATATATTATATAACTCGATCTAGCTGACACTCTCCGCGCCTTGTTAGATAGTATATTATGATATTATGGGCTGTACTAAAAAAAACAAGCGGCAGTGAGAAAATTATTTGTTCGATTATTGTACTAATCTTTAAACTGCTGTGTACAGGTTTTATTGATTTATCGATCGGTCCCAAATTTTAACACGATGTGCGCTATGAAATTCTCTTGGGGGTAGGTGCCAACTGATTTTTAATCGGAGGTCCCCTTCTGGTCGTTCTTTTAAACTGATCTATCGACACTAATCTGAAAGGGTAAATTAAAAAATTTAAAAAACATTGGTAACTGCAGAGCAACCAATGACATTGAAGTTTTAATACATGGTGTATTTTAATACAGTACCTACTTTTCTGTATTTTTTATCGATTATCGTCTTGGCAACGTCAAAAAATCAATTTATTTTTGTATTTATTAGTGTAATGTCTATGGGTTAAACACACTTCTTTTAAATAGGATATTTAGCTGCTAGTATAAACAGGTATAATTTATTTTTTATATCAGTGAGTCATGAGTATTATTATTACTAGAAAGACTAAATTAAGGGGGGTGGGGGGTCCAAATTTGGTACACACATTGATATTACGGTTACGTATTATAGTCCTGAATTTATTTGATTTCAGATCAAATTTACTCTATGATCCGGATCTGATACACTTTGATCTGGATTAAAATTTGGGTCCAAAATTGCATATGCTTTCTTAAATAGTAATTATACATTGAATTTCAAAGTTTCAACAACATCATATATTTATTACTATGTGATCTGGATCACTCTATTTTATGATCCAGATCATAAGTTGAAATAAATACAAGTCACTTTTTTATATTTTTGATGATGAGATATCACGAAATATGATAACACTTAACTATATATGGATATGGTTTTCTTTAAAAAAAGTAAATTGCTTATTTATTTTAAAAACTTTTATTAAAAAATGTTTAAAAAAGCATTTTTATACTATTTAATAATATTTTAAACAAGTATTATAATTTAGAAATGTATAACAATCGATAGATTTCATGACCAAGAAGGTATTGCAAAAGAAATTTTGAAATTTGGTTTCTTCTATCAAGAGTTAGGGGTGTGGGTCAATTTGACCCTTAGTCTTTCTAGAGGCATAAAAACGCCTGGTCGTTCTAGTTTAAATCGATATCAAATCGATGTACAGTTGATTATATGATATAAATTAGTTTAAAAACTAATCCCTTTTTTAAAATGATACTTACAAAACGAAATAGATAATCTCAAGACCTATCAATCAACTCACCAAACTAGCCAATAGATTTAATTTGTAGAACAAAAACAATCCCGTCGATTAACAATCTGTGGACCCCAATTTTAAAATTTTAATATATTTTATACTAATATCAAATATTTTTATTTAAATTTATTCTACACATATGTATATGCCAGTAGTATCTATAAAAAATCGTTATTTAATCACGCCATAGAAATAATAATGATATTTATTTATATAATTTTGACTAAAAAACTATATTTTATATTATTTTGTAACTGAATCAGTTATGTATAATACAGGGAAGTATTATAGTAATCCCTGGTATAATATTTTAATTTTAAGTCTGAGCGAATCTATTTTTTTTCTAGTAAACACTCCATACCATTTATCCTTTTTGAGGTATTGCTTATAGATACTTATTATCTTCTTACTTAAAATACTCAAATTTGTAATGTTCAATCGAATCACCCATAAATATTGGTAGGGTAAATAAACCGGTTATTTATTATAGGATTATATACTTAATAAATAAAGAATTAGGTATTATAGTGTCAACCATGTATGATAGTCACTCCAATGCAGTAACCTCTTATATTGCAGCTAAGGTCCTTCTCGAAAGGTTGCAGAAAAGTTGTAGAAATACGTGCATTGTGTTAAGTTAACGTTATAAAACTTTTATAACGTTAACTTAACACAATGCACGTATTTCTAAATGCACAATGCACCTTTTAAAGGGATGTCACTATATACAATAGATATAAAGGAGAGAGCCAGGGAAGCTATCCGTAAGGATACAATAAAAGTCTATCCTGTAAAATATACAAACGTCAATGCAGCATGATATGATTTAGCAACCAAGGGAAATCAAATGTTTTTATAACTAATTGAAGGTTTTAATGAGCCATGTGTACCGCTAAGATAAGATTCGCAAAATTTCAATCAATAATTGTATTAACTCTATTAATACCAGACGCGGTATTTTTTACCACAAAACGTTTATTAAATTTATAAAAACTGGCGTATTTGGTATAGATAGCCATTTCCGTGACTTTGCCTAAAATAATATTAAGTAACAACTTTTTAATATATTTCTAAATCTTATTAAAATGGAAATAAAAGATGCTGAATGAACACAATATCCATAATAATTATAAAATTGTTACAACTATAATAATAAAAGATCATAGACATTATATATCTATACTTTAACTAGATCTGCAATCTAAAATGTATTCATTAAAAATTCTTAGCCATCGTGTTAGCAAAAAATTTCAATTTGATTAGTTAATTTGAAATTTTAGGCATATTAAATAAATTTGATTGGTCAATTTGAACTTTTTTACCGTTTTTGCCTAACACGCCGCCGGTTAAGCATCTAATTTTAAATTGCAGATCTAGTATTTTGTAGTTTTATGTCTATGCTCGATATAAAACGAACATATTTTCAATGCGTATCATTTAAAACAATAGTTCATTAAATTTTTAATCAAATTGATCAAGCTAAGACTACTTATAATTAACTAACTAATGACTATAGGGTTAATCAAATGTTATTTTTCTGAATTGACAATTTATAAGAATCATATTTGGTTGAGATATTTATTAAATTTAATGATACAAATTGTAGCATATTATATTTTAATAAAAATAAACGATAATTTCTAAAATATATTTATTTTAAATAGAAAAAAAGAGTACAATATTCATACTATTTACAAAGAAAAATCTTGTCATCTTCCATTATATTACAGAAATAATTAATATAAGAACAGTAATAGTGTATAGGGCTGCTGCTTACAAACATTTAGGTAAAATTGAGAATATGAATAAATTATTGAAATATATAATAAAATAGTTGACAGAGGTTTAAAATAGGGGAAGAATACACAAGAATCAAGGAAATGCTTTCGCTGCTGACATAATTATGAAGACTATTAACGGTGTCAAACAATCGTGTTCTAGATAAATTCAATTCAATAAAGTTAGTAAAGATAAACTGCCTCACTTCACAATATAGATAGGTTTATGATTAATCAAATCAAGAGACTATCAATCAAAAAGCCGTATCAAAAAGTTTAGGCCAACTTATTCTCGAGATAAAAGAAACACATGTAAATGAAAAACAAAATATAGAAATTTTTATGCCGTTATAATACAATGAATTCACGAAGTCTTGTTTAATTAAAGTGATCTGATTTCTTGACCTCTATATGTGAAGTTTTTCGCTGGATACCTTGCTTCAACTAGCAAGTGTGAAGAGTTAGGAGAAGAGGATTCACATGTTTCCGGTGGGGTTGCCCTTGTTCTGGACAGGAAGATATAGTTTGAACTCGGCGGGGAGTTCATCCTCAGAGTAAAGTCGATCGCAGAAGTAAACACGACGAATTCTGCAGTTTGCGTGAATCTAATAAAGAAAAGAAACCTTGATAGATTAATTATACTGGAAAAATCAATACAAAATTCTTTCACAAATAGTTTAATCTTCAATAAAATTTTATAACTGGAACAGCTTGAAATTAATTCCAAAACGATTAACGGAAACTAATAATAACGTTCACTCGGAAGCAAACCGCAAAATTTCTCTTGATGTTATTAGTATTACCTCAAATGCAAATAAATGAGTGCTTAAAATATCCTATACCGTATTATTTTGCTAGAGAAACTACAATCAAAAGATGCAATTTTTAAAATGTATGGATTTTAAAGCTAACAAAACATTCAATTATATAAATAGTTTAATGAATAACTGAAATCATAAATAGCAACAATGAAATTAACGGAAATCAGTTAATAGTAATAATTAAAATTAACGAAAATCAGTTAATTAATGAATAATTTTGAGCCCTTGTGAACAAATACCAAACTAAAGGAAAATCGATAATTTTACAACACAAATTTACACATTTGGGATTGTTTATAGATTTTTTCTACATTTTGTCAAGTTACTGTAGAAATTGAAAAGAGGATCATAGAATAGTTTAACTTGTTTTGACAAGTATCCACAAACACTATAGATAAAGAATAAAGTTCATAGTGCAGGGTTCATACCCGATTTTAATACTAAAATTACAGAATTTTTTCAGAGCCATTTTTAAGACTAGGAACAAAATATGGGTCAGTCAATAACTGTATAATCTTTAGACAAATCCTAAATTAATAATATAATTAATAAAATTTTAAAATCCATTTTTTCCAAAGGTCTTTTTCCAGACATGCCTGGCTAAATTTGCCAAATTGCTAACTGTTGAAATTGTTGGTATATTAAACCATATTAAACCATATTAAATTACATGCTATATTATACCTGAACTCGCAAGGTTTCAATGTAGTTGGTTCCATAAGCTCTTCTGGTAAAGTCAGACAAGTTGAACTGGATCTGATTCCAACCCTCATCAAGCCTCATGGGCATTGTGCAGATGAAGGGCTTTACTCTTGTTGTGCTCTGATAGTTGCTGGCTCGAAACCGCCTTCTTACATTCTTGTCATCCAAAATCTAACAGCAGAGGGCAAACATAATTATACATACATTGATTTTTCTATATATGATTGAGTATACTTACTTGTACTTCAAAAGTAAAGTATTTTTTCAAGTTCTTGATAATCATTACAAGGAAGGGAAGTTTGATGCCAAGAGTCTTTTTAGGATCACTTGGGCATGTTATATATGTAGTACTAAAATTAAATTTAAAATAAAAACAAGTTACTAAATTTATAGAATAAATTGTATAAAATTGTTACAAAAATAAACAAGACTTTATTGTGAATATTTATGTTATTATATAACTATCTACCCAGAATTTCAAATAAGATAATGTGATTAGTAATTTAAAAAAATATATTTTACTATTACTAATTATAATATTTTATATATGATTTAAATAATACTATTGATTTTATAAATTGTAAAAAAAAGAGCTATATATTTATATGATAAACCTTTAAACAAACTAGTTAAACAGAATGGAAAATATTTTATGGACCAAATGCCTTTACTTTATAATTCATACAAATATGATGAAAGCAATAAGTAATAATAATAATTTTTAAATAATAAAACATTGAAATAAGATTGAAAAAATCAAAATTAAGAATATTATTTTAATGAACATAAATAAATAATATAATCATAAAAATATGTTACCTCACATTGGTACCCATAACCTCAAGTACCAAAGATTGAATGTCATTATCAGTAATTCTTTTGATGTGACCATTTCTAACCTTAAGTATAAAAAAATCAAAATATATTAACCTTTTTTAATGATTAATTGAAATTGTCAAAGAATATTTATGATTAAACATATATTATATTAAAATATCAAACATAGCATATTATTTTACTTAATATGTATTGATAATAAAAGTATTAAGTATTAGTATATAAAATTAATATATATATATATAGTGTATATAAAGTATTGAGACATACTAAAATTAAATATTAAAAAGTTGAAAGTTGAAAGACCAATGTGAAATTTTAGAAATAAGTTATATAGAAATAAGTTATATAGAAATAAGTTATATTAATATATTGTATAATTTTTATTGTACAATATTATATAAATATAATACTGTATAAACATTTTACATTGGTCCTTTAACTCTTCAGTATTTACTTTACTACAGGTGACAGAGTCTCTTAAAAATTTATATACATTATATGCATATATAAGTTTTGTGTAAATGACTCTAACTATATTGTTTAGTTTTAGGACCAAACATAAGATAAAAAACAAGTAAGTAGAATTAGGAAAAATACTAATAATAATTTGGTACAAAACTTTTCAGAATAATTTGATTTTGTTTACCTTTTTGTCCCATATTTGTAGAGGTTTGCTTCCAATACTGAATAGTATAGATAAAAATCCACTTTGAAATGTATTTCTAAACATTTTAAAAAATATCAAGATATAATTCTCTTTCTAGATATCTTCAAGGATGCTTTGGAAATATTGTTAATACTGTTACCACAGCGAACACGCTTTAAAATGAGTAGATAGTAGACTGGAGTCACCAAGGTATTATGGAACCCTGACAACGAAGCGTAGTAATATATGGCGTCACTTAGTTACGAACGGCAAATATGTATATGAAAAATGTTTATTGATATTCTTAAACAGTTTTATTTATAATTAAATTTTATATTAGAAAATCGTTATAAAAAAATATATTATTTTGTAGATTTTCAGGAATAGTTTTAGATAAGGATCTATAATTTTGAAGAATTATATATCAGCGGAGTTTTTAAAAAAATAATGAAATATTTAGCCAGAATAAACAATGTTATTTTTTAATTTAACATTATATTATCGTATCAAGAACTGGCAAAGTTTTACATAAATTGAAGTATCTTAATCAAAAACATATTTCATTATATAAGTAATAGTTTTTTTTTAAATGTTTGGATTATATTGCAGTTTTTAAATTTTATTTGGATAAATTATTTTAATAATTGTTTAGTTACAAATAAATTAATTTTTAAATTTGGATAAATTTAAAATTCCAAGGACCGAGCCAAAATTTTAATATCGACTGCTTTTAAAGTATTACATAACGATCGATAAACAATGTGTGGGGTGTTTAATTAAATGTTATGGTGGATGGCTGGAAATAAGATATTTGCACATCTACCTATAAAACTATTGATATTTTTATTATACAATTTTTTATCTAGTACTGCAAACTGATGAGAACGTATCCATACGGAGGATTTCAATTATGTGCAAGGTATAATAGTTTTTATAATTTAAGGGGCTGTCCTAAAATTATGTCACGCTTTATTCAGGATTCTTTGAGGCCCTCACTCCCTCCCTTGTCACAGATCGTCACATTTAGCGCTAATAACCTCACTCCCCATCTTCATTAAATAATTCACTGAGATTGGTATATAAAAAAATATACGTTGACCTTTAAATATTAAAATAGCATCTTTGACTCAAGGAAAATTCACGAGAAGTTGGTATAATTATACAGATGTATTTTTCATTAATTGAAAATCTATAATAGGAAGAAAAAGTATTCAAAACAAAATATGTACTAAATACCCATTTGAAATAAAAGAATTAACAATATACATACTATAATTAACATACAAAAGGTATGATCAATGATTTTTGTACAAAAGTTTAGTTAGGTAAGCATCTTCTCAAACAGATTGTCTATTTTCTATTTCTGTTATTATGGTTCCAAACGTATCTAACACAATATAGCTACCAAATACCCATTTTAAATGAAATAATTAACAATAAATATACTATAACATACAAAAGGTTTGATAAATAATTTTTTAAACACATCTTCCCAAATGGATTGTCTATTTTGAATTTCTGTTATTGGGGTACCAAATTGAATTTCAATGCTTTTCTTTTTCGGGACTCCCAATCCATTTCTTTTAACGTCCCAACCCATTCATACTCCTTATCCGCAGATTCATTTGATACCATCACACACATCATTTCTCGCTGTCTGACTGCCGTGATTCGTTTTGGTTTAGACTTGTGATTGAGACTAGTCAGGGTAAGCCTCATATGCATTTGAGAAGGCTTACCCTTCTGGCGTAACAACTCATATCTTCTTAGACATAATCGTGGAAGTTGGTAAAAAAAATTAAATTAAGTACCTAACGGAGATTCTAAGACTAAATGAAACATTCAAACAAATTACGCCTGTTATACAATTATACAAAAATCTAACGAAAATGTGACGTCACATTTTCATCATCCCACCCTCCCTTCGTCACAAAAGTCTCATTTTAAGAAACCCTCCCTCCCTTCCCTAAGCATGACGAAATTTAAGACCAGCCCTTAAGACGGAATTTTGGGTTAGTTTGCCAGTTTACATAAATAATATATGTTATTTATACTATATTATTAACCTATATAATAATTAGGAGATCTACTTTTTTTTATTCAAGAATATAATTTTTGACAAAAATGTTTGGATCTGGAAGTAACATAAAAAGCAAACAGACGGATAGCTTTTAATACAAGAATACGAAATATACGTTCCTGAATAAGTATTTTAGAATGAATTATTGACATATCTAATATACTATTAATTGTTATGATTAATTTTGTACGAGAGAATGAACTCTTGAGTAAAACTCTGGTTAAAATTATTGATGTGTATGTATGTATTATATGTATTTATAAGATGAAAAGTGTTCTAGTAAGCAATTAATTAATAATATAATTAGTTGTCTGTCTTCGCATATTTATAATAATCAATAATACGCATAATGTGACGAAAACAGATCCATAAAATAATAGTAATAAAATTATACATTATATTAAAGTATGTAGCAGGTAGATAGATATAACAAAGATATTGGAAATATAATTTTATTTCTTTATGTAAATTTCGCATTAATTTCGTTTTGAATTTTTCGAAATCTGGACACAATTTACGATTTCTCCAAATACTCTCCAAATGTCTTTCAAGTTTGACATCTCTCCTCCTCATTCCGTTCAACCTCAATTCTTACCATTGATTTCTGCAACGTTTGTTTCCACTACAATGGCCGCTACTTCTGATACCATAGTCGAGGCGACACTACTACCGCTAATCCCCGAAATTAAGGTTGTTCCTTACCGATGAGTTAAGTTTCAAGAAAAGTCTCTGCACTTTATCGATGTGAAATCCACCCGAGGTACAACTCTGCTATCAAAGACGAGGATCTCGGATATACTTACACTCCTGAGATGAATGAAGCTGAAGATTGTCTGATATCCAATGTCGAATATGTGGAGTATCAAGCGTTAATTAAATTTAATGAATTTTTATCCAACCCGCTTTAGGTCTTCCAAAACCTCTGAGAGAAATCTTCACAGCTAAACCAAATTTGCGAGCAAAATTCAGAGAGAACGCTGAAATATACTGGGAAAAGTTTGGGCGCACTGCGACTAACTTCAATTGGACTGGCAACCCAATAAAGATAATGGATATGGGCGCTGGAAGATATCAATTTTTATTTCGTCTCAATCGCATATTTATCGAACAGCATGGTAATATGGATAATGTCACCATCTTAAACTTGACAATCGTTCAAGTTCTCCATGATCCAATTGAAGGGGCAAAAACTTATTCCACTTCACTTGTTTCATGATGGATACGGACTATTTGGAAAATAATGCTCAAATACTCCTATAGTCTTTAAGCGGAGCGATAGTCTATAATAATCATCCAACACAATCTTTTGCAATACTTGAAAAATCCATAAAGATCTTTAAATTGATAAATTCTCTATAATTATTATTTTATTTACATTTATTAGATTTTAACGAATTATATAAACATTTATCATATTCCCTAAATATGTTTAAATATTATTTTAATAGATTTCAACAAATTTTATCAAATTTTAATATTGTTAAAAAATTTTAAAATTTTAAAATCCGTAAAATTCATACAAATCATACAATGGTTCAATTTACAAAATCTCCCCACAAAAAGAACCAGATGTAAATGATTTTGAGATTATTGACCTCATGTTGAGCAGATTTCCCTGTTTTGAGAGAATTGCAATGATTTTGAGAAGATTGTCCTGATTTTGAAAAGATTGCCATGATTTCGAGAAGATTGCTTTGAATTGAGAAGATTTTCCTGATTTTGAGAAGTCTGCCCATACTGACTATACTACTTTAAAGTAAGAAATCTATTAATTCTTTATAAAACACATTGATATTATTGTTAAAATATGTCAACACATATTGTAATAAAATAGTCTAGTTATCTTCACTTTCACTAGTTTAATCATTATCATTTTTTTTCACTCACCTGATAATTATTTTTATGTTATTTCGCTCTCTTTTTCACAAATTTGATCAAGAAATCCAATCATTGACCGTCTGATAGCCAGCCGCCTTTAGTACTGAGACTTTGGAGTTTGCAGTGGACCCCTTTTCCCTCAGACTTTTATACTTTTAAATATTGATGCTGGTTGACAGTCTGAATTGCATCGATCGAGATATAGAAACCTATCCAGTAGTTAAGACTCAACGATTTTCTCGATTTCGTCGAGCGAAGTTTGTTTAATTTGCTTGGGAGTTAGCTCTTTCAATATGTGTTTGACAATGATCAATCTAAGGAAACAGTAGAGTTTTCTTACACGTTAAAGATTTTTCATTTTCTCTTCATAGCTCACCGGTGAATATACTTCCTGACTATCATTGTCTTTATCAGTCAGCTTTCTTCTTTCTCCATCTCTTCCTCCTCCTCTTCCAACACTCTCTGTTAACGTTACTCAACTGATTTTTTGCAGTCCGATTGCATTGTGAATATTATGTTATAAAGAATTTGTCTATTATTATATTATTATTATATTATTATTATATATTATTGTTTTATAAACAAAACTAATGAAGATTCTTTTCTCCAAAACATATCTAGAGACAATATTAAGGATATGCGAATGAAGCATAACGCCAGCATGATTGTTGCCGAACCGAGTCGAAAATTTACTTAAAAATCGCAAAGAATTGTTTAATAAGAAATTAGGAAAGTGCACTGGTTCACCGGGACAATGTACAAGCCTCCAAAAGGCCCTTGTGGATATAATAACTGTATAGGATGGTCCTCCAACACAGGAAGAGCTGAATTAATATAGGAGACGAAATCGTTACCACCCATCAGTTTCCTCTTTACAAGAATTGTGCATCACAAATTAGCCTGCTTTGTAATGACAATAGCCAAAATGTTTTCCAGAAAGGAAATGAAACCCGAACACGGTCTCTTAATACCCAATACTTGGTAATGTTTAAAAATCCACACGATGCCACACAAGTTGGACAACTCGGCCGAAAAATGTTTCCTGTGAATTCCAAATTTCTCACTACAGTCTTTAATGATATTGTTAGTAATAATATCCCTATGCCTACCTATTTCTACACTTGCATCAGACAACTCCTGACTACTTAAGAGTTAGAGGTCATATTATACAAGAGGTAAACCTCAATATGCAAATCTCACACATGCGCAATCGGTCAAACATAATACCTGGGGAAAAGCATCCAAAAGAAGCAACATGGTGGGAGATTATCAATTGTTCCGACGATTTGTATTAATCGATGAAGAGAAATATTTAGCAATGGAAAATATGTAAAAGAAAAAGAAGAAGAAGACTGCCTAAATTTCTATAGATTTAGAGCATTAAATGTTTGTTTACAACCTACAGCAAGGGGAACAAAAACGCAGACGTGAAGAAGAGGAACGAGAGCATTAAGTGTCTCCATCAGCAGAAGCGACATCGCCTTTACCAACACTTCCGTCTACTCCATCACTACCGCCACAAAATCTTCTTATCAAAATAATTGATTCATTTCCAAAGTATTGTAGAACCAAGACTCGCCTACTACTTTAATTTTCTAATTACTTTTAATGTCAAGTTGGATAAATATATGGACTGCCGGACTCCTCAAGTGGATTAATTATCAAGGATTCTTCAACTAGAGGAGCCATTAAGAATAACGTTGGAGGAATTGTCGCTCCTCAAGACTTTCTAAAGTGGAGGAACACTCGATGAGCCTATGAGAATACCACCCAAGATCACGTCTTGAAAGACGTATATACGTTCCCCTTCTGACGTCGAATTTGCTGGATTGACAGAACTATCTATATCCGTTTTGATGGGTTTTGCTTTATACGAAATAATTTCAATAAATTGTCTTTAAGAGAATATGGCCAAACTAAGAAAAAATAAGCTGTCTTATAGAATCTTTCAATTGTAACGAAGACTCATGTTGATTGGAGGCCGTTCAAAAATGACGTAACGCAAATTTGGGCCATGTTTTACCCCCTCCCCCTTTGTATCACGCACAGTCACAAATTTCAAAACCCCCTTCAGAAAAGATGTCACGTTACGTTCTACCCCTTCCCTTATACGTTCCCAAAAATTCTAAAGAGTTACTTTTCTTTTTAATTCTGTTCTGTAATTTTGGATAAATTTAAAATTCCAAGGACCGAGCCAAAATTTTAATATCGACTGCTTTTAAAGTATTACATAACGATCG
>JAUZNC010037947.1:8266-18461 GCA_034780395.1 Vannuccia rotundouncinata | reverse complement strand
ACATTTGCCGATATGTGCAATTCAAATCCTGCTGTTGACTATCACTGGTCACGAAATATGAAGAAGGCCTGTAGTCCAAACAATACGAGTGGAAGTGAACATTACTTTCTTCTTTACAGGTATGCTAAGATGTTTTATACTTTTCATTTTATATTTTAAAACAGAATTGTGCACAATTCTTTTCCAAAATAAACAAATATTATACTATCATTAGGTTGACCATTTTTATAAAATTATTATTAATAGTAATAATAATAGGTACATTTTTATAAAGCGCGCCGTAAGTAGCATAAGAATAAATAAGAATGAGAAATAAAAGTAAATACATGAGGAATAAAACATGAACGAGAAGAACATTAAGAGAAATTACCACTTCTAACAAAACAAAAATATTTTTTTAAATCCGAAAAATTGTTTTTCGTGTGATTAAAGTAAAAAAATAAAATAAAATATTTTGATTTTTGTTTTTTTCATATATTCAGAAATGAAAACTACTCAGGAATGTACATTCTTGTCCAAGATGGACATTGTCGATGTGTTGGAAAATCAGTTGGATCCATTCTACACTGTGTCAGCAATAGTGGGAGGCTAAACTGTGAAATGGGATTTCCAATACGGTCAGGGATGATGAAATCAGGTATGAACGCCCTTGCGAAATCTGATGGAATGTCAAGTTCTGTGCCAAAGACGGTTGCTGAAGCCATTAAAGGAGAAAGCAAAAATGATTAAATTTTCAAAATGATATATTAACATTCAAGTTTAAATAATTACAGACCTCAGTATAAAATGTCAGTATAAAATGTCTGAAAATGATTATCATTGTAATGATCAAATTATTTTGTGATTACAATTTAATTATATACATATTAATATTCTATATATAATCTTTCCTTTATCTCTTTATGCTCAGCTTTGAGGTCTACAAAATTAAAGTAATTGAAAAAGATAGAAAAAACTAAAAATAATTAATTAAAAATTGGTATTTAAATTCTCAATTATAGAGGGCATTCTTAAGTGATGAATATAATAGTTATTTAATAAAATATTTATGTATTATAATCAAATATTTTCTAATAAATCTATTATATGTATATTCTTTCTATTTGAAAACTAATTATAGTGGTGTCTGTCTCCATTTTGTGTTATTTTTGTAAAATTAACAAATAAGAGAAATTATGCCAGACGAAAGGTTCCAAAACGAAATTCATCTTCATAAAAGTGAAATTCACAAATTTACAACATAAATTTAACATTTATGTAACAACATTCACATACATGTAGCTAAAATGAACATACATGTAACTAAAATTCACATTTGTGTACATATTTCGTTAATTGTACGTACATGTATGTCAATAATTCAACATAGTGACGGATATAATTGAGGATCACGTGACGGATTATTAAGACTAGACTGTATTTATATATATAAAAGAATTGATTGATTTGTAATTACATAATCATAGTAGTCTTAAATTTTAACCATTATATTTTATGAAGTAACTTTTTATTCAACTAAAATATTGTTGTTGTTACAGTATAATTAATGTACTACTAATAATGACATTTTAGTAGAATAAAATATATATGAAATATATGAAATATAATGATATACTATTATTTATATACGTGTATTAAAACAATTTTGAAGATTAACTATTGAGCAGCGATATTTCCATAAAAGTATTATGTTCGTTTACCCAGATGCACAGGCCGATATATAATATGTGATTATTACGATTGGAAGGCAGTGAAAATGAGCCTGGTACAATCTGGAAGGGACGCTCAGCGAAAAAAACGCTAAATAACATTTTAGAATGTATTTTTATTTTATAATTAATAATAAAGAAACAATTGAAAAATTTTGGTTCATTTTTCCTTTTAATAATTTCAAATTAGTAAATATACTTAAACATTTTCTAAACATTCGTGTTATAGGTTCATTTCAAAATTCTATAGAGAAGTTTAATACTGGACTAATTAAAAAAAATTGCCGGGTTGCTTATACAGTAATATACGTGTTATTGCTTGAAATTAATTAATTTCGTATAATTTTTAAATTTTGGAGTAAATATAAATGATTTAATTTCCTGTATTTTAATTGTTATAAAAAATCAAACCCATTCAAATATGAGTAGTATAGCGTGACTTTTTGGTTGTCTAACGTGGCTGACCACTATAGTTGATCACTGTCTAGAGTATAAACCCAGAGGTGTACTATAGTGGACCACAATATCTTTAACACAGCGATTTTATTCTTGTCAAGGTTCTTAGTAGCCGTTACTTCTTATCAAGATTCTTGATAGACCCATGCAACTTCTAGTCAAGATTCATGATAGACACATGCAACTTCTTGTCATGATTCTTGGTAAACCCACGTTACTTCTTGTCAAGATTCATGATAGACCCATGCAACTTCTTGTCATGATTCTTGGTAAACCCACGTTACGTCTTTTCAAAATTCTTGGCAGACCCATATACATCTTACCAAGAACCACACCAAGATTCTTACCAAGGTAAAACGAACCTGTCAAGATCTTGGTAGCAAGAATCTCCAAGATTGTAGCAAGATTGATATCTTGTGATGTTAGACATTTAAACAAGCATTACAATATGAATATTTTAAGAAAATAAACAAAGAAAAGAATTCTACAAGATTATTTCACAACATTCGAAAACAGCTTTTGTAAAAAAGTCGTGCAACAATTTATTTATAATATATTTAACAATATTCAATTGAGTTATAATATATTTAAGCATATTCACTTTATCAATAATAATTTAAAACAATATTTTAATCAACTGCGTTTTAGAATTTAAAATTTATATTTAAAATAATACCGTAATACTCTTTGTAAATTAAATTGAAATGGTATTTAATGAAATTATTTTGGCCTCTTTTATTTGTAAATTTTATAAATATGAAATCATCTTTTTTGTTGAGATATATAGCCATAAACTGGATCGACCTTTACTAAAATCTCTTAAAATTCAATCGTTTTTACATATTAAAAAGTTCACTATAAGCGCATAGTATACAAATATGATCCGAATGTAATTCGCTTTTTCAGAATTTGTTAAAGCAAACATTAATTATATTCTAATTTGTCAAATATTTATTTTTTAACTGCCTAGCTTATTAAAGAATAAATAAACCCCTTGTCTGGTTATTTTCATACCCAGGAAAACTAATTATATAGATGATATTAGTTGGCATTATTGTGTCAATACTTCGGAGTAGGTGAAGCGTATAGCAGCATATCAATTCATAATGGACAAATTATATTTTTGTTTATTTTACAAAAGATCTGAAAATAACCTGTTTACTTTTTTATATTCAGTTTGTTTTCAGTAAAAAAGTTGTTTAAATATTATTTGATATATACATTTACTCATTAATATTTTTATATTTCCTTAACAATTCCAGAAGTATATGATTCTAGAAATCTTAATACTTTTAATATAAAATAAAAATAATACTTTAATTTAAAATTTCATTAGAATATACTCAAAATATGAAATATTAAAAAAAAATTTATAATAGAATAATGATATTAAGAATACATTATAGAATTTATTTTATATATGAAAAGTTATTTGAAGATTTTTTTCTTATATAAGATCTGGTTTATCGCCCGAAGGACTTCACAAGATTCCAAAATAAATTCCATTTAAAAATCGAACCACTAGACAAAAAGAATCATTTCAAAGAAAAATAAAAGTTAGTGATAACCAAATTTAGTTCCAAATACAGCATAAAATGGATAATTTAGATGGAAATTAAATAAAAAATTTAAGAACATGATTTTTTGATGATGTTATTAGAAAATTGGTTTAAACATTATATAAGCCAATCTCTTAAAAGTGAAATATTTTATACATTTAAAACCATTCATAAAAATATTTTATGCATTTCAAATATACCAGTGAACTTTATTAATTATTAACGTTTATAAAGAATTCGCATATAAAATTATTTCTAGAACAATATTACCATTTAATTAACTAAATTAAGAAAAATATATAAAAAATTAAAAACGTACCAATTTAACTCTCAATAGTAAATTTAGATAAATACTTATGTTTAATAAATATAATATCACTATTATAATTATTTTTAAATCTACTCCTCCTAAATGAAACATTCAAAAACAAATTTTCTAAAATTTGTTGTTGTTGTATTACTAATGACAAAAAACACTAGCTTAGGTATCTAATTTTACAACTTTTTAATAGAAACAAAAAAAAATTATATGTTGACTATATATCCATCTAAATAAGTCGTCATTACCCTTTTCAAATGCTTTTCTATAAATTTCACAATAACATTATTTGAAACTGGTCTAAAAAGGATAAATTTTACAAAATATTTAGCAAATGAAACATTTCTACAATGAATAGAAATAATAAATCTCTAATATTTTCATGTTGTGCTGAATCACGATTAACGGAAACCAAATATTGTATTTTTTGTCGTGTTTTTCTTCCATAAATTAAACAAATGATATTTTGGCTGTTTCATAGATAATGGGTGTCCACTTTCATTACTTTATCCAAGTAAATAGACTGCTGTTACATTTTTCTTCGCTAAATTTCAATTATTTTACTCCATTGTCTCCATTATTGTCAAAAAATTCAGATGTAACGAAGGATCATATTTTTATAACAAAAATTATTTCAGTGAAAAGATTTAAATATAAATTTTGAATTGTATAGTAATATTAAAATATTTTTATGTCATTTATTGAAAAAAAATGAAATATTGCTTACAGCTCAATTTTTAAATGACAATAAATATATTGACACAAAAATCTCTTTAAAATTAATTCGCCGTCTTAAGACGAAAGGTTTATAAGTTAATCATTTTTTAGATATTTCGAATTACATAAAGCCTCAAATAAATTAATACTACAGTAAAACAACTTGTTCCAGTTTCCAAAATACCTATCAAAGTTCAAACGAATGCAATTTTTGAAAAAGGTTCGAACATTTCTTAGGAAATAAATTGTTATGATTGACCAGTTTATAAAGTATAATTAAGTACCTTCATCACTTTAATCCATACATTAAAATTGTTATTTACAGAAATGCAATTGAAATTTTATTATCTGTAAACATAAAAATTCTATGAATCATTGTAATAGGTAAAAATCTTTGACTATGATCTTACTAATTTATAATTAGAAGTAATGATTTTTATATTTATATATCGAGAGACCTTTACTTTTTAGTAATAGACAATAAAATTTCCAAATAAGTTAGATTTAATATTTTATAGTTCAAATTGAGGCTTTAAAACGTATTATAATTATTTTTAGTTATTTCATTTGGCAGAGTGTGTTAAATAGCCACTTTATAAATATAATGGTAAATTATAATAAAAGTAAAAAATAAAAACAACTCTGTATAAAATTGACGGTTAAAAAACATCAATAAATAAAATAAAATGAAAAATGATACAAGCAAGCAGTTCTTATCAAACAATTGATTTTCTTTATATTGCTCTCACATGAAAAACGGTAGCTCTTATATCATTTTAAATTAAATTAATTACATTTTTCTTCGCTAAATTTCAATTATTTTATTCCATTTTTTGTAAAACTGTCAACTTTTAAACTTTCATTAGTGCATATGATTTCTTACCTCATTTTATTTAACGCTGAAATTTATGTCACTCCAAATAGAAATTCTTTTTAGTAGTATGAATTATTTTGAAATATAAACACAGTTGGGAAATTTCAATTAACAAAAGTCGTAAATCTTGGCCGAATTTTATTCGCAAAATTAATTTTTCTCGAATTTGCTAATTTTAATTGTGACTTCTCACATTCTGATTAAACTGATTAATCAAAACATTTTAAGAACCGAGTTGACAGTAGAAGAGTTTAGTTCATTTAGAATTTAAAAAGGAAATTTATAGATTGAGTCATTTTTTGATTATTTATAATAAATAAAAAGTTTATTGCAAAAAGGAAATATTTAAATCTAAAATCTATGGTTCAAATTTAATTTTAGAATTGAAATAGTTTCGATTTGGATATTTATCGAACTTTCTTTATCAAAACGAATCTTTTGCATTAACATTTTTTACTGGAACAATTTAATGTGTTTAACAATATAATAAACTATAAAACTATAAAATGGGATATTGTAAAATCTTTCTAAATTTAGAGAAACACTTTTGGTATTTTTTACATGTTGTATGTTTTCATATTCAAACTTGTTTTGAATATTTGTCTACGTATGTTAGGCTTATCTAAATTTTATATAATTCAGGAAAAACTGAAGCTTTGCAGGATCGTAACCCACTTTCCCTTTTTAATTAAGCGTAGCGGCCATTTGTCAGTTTTTCTCCAAGCAAATTCCGTAGCTGTTGAAATGGACACTGTAGAGGTTTTCTGGATTTCGCGTGATTTTGAAACACTTTCTACTCTGAAAATGTCAAAATTGTGTTTAAAATAAAAAATTTAATATTTTCATTTTGTGATTGTTGAAGTTTACAGCATTAGCTACTTTTTATACAGTTATATCTACAGGAATGATGCTTCTGGACAATTCCTTTATTCATAATAATGTTGAGTTTATACAAATTATAGTTTGTCGAGATTCTTTTCTATAATTAGAAGATAAGATGTATAGATTGTAAAAAGGAATTTAAACTATTTAACAAATTATAAAATGTTTTCGTAGCATCTTATAATATCAATTAAGTAGTTTAATAATTTGTTATGATGCCTTAAAATGAAAAGAGAAAATGTATGTATCGTGTTTGAAATATATATTTATTTAAAAATTTAATACAAAACAAAAATACAATAAATTCATTTTCTTTATCGTGTTTACTGGAATTATTAGAATATGATATTAATTTCTACGATAGAACTTAAACACAATTTTAACTGTTATCATTAATATTACAATGACGCTTAATTTATTAAAAATTGTTTTGAATTATAATTTTTGTATTTAATATTTTATAAATTGTAATATTTTTTTAATATAAAATTATTAAAATAATGAAATACAATGATATATTGGGTCATCACAAAAAATTACGTTTTTCAAAACAATTTTAATCTTTAGTAGATTTAGATAAAAAAATAGTCAATTTAGTAACATAAAATGTACAACTCTACAAATGCTCTAGTCAGAGCTGTCCTTAGGTTATTATCATATACCTTTCTACCTATGTTAGATATCTATGATATCTATGAAAAAATATCAAATTCAATTATAAGTAATATTATATATCATAATTAATTTTTTATTTCATGTTGAACATCAGAACTGAATAAATTAATTTGATTGTAGAAACACTAAGGCGAAATTGAATGAAAGGAACAAAAATAAATAACATAATGAAAATATTTTGAACTAAAATAATGTTTGTTATTACACGCAATTTTTGAGAAAATACATCGAAATTGAAATTGAATATGCGAAAAATGTATTTTATAATATAAAATTTTGTAATTATATAAGTAAAACTTTGATAAAATTAAAAACCGATTTTATCATATTGCAAAGTTGGTAGATGATGATATATTATGGCGTATGAAATTATTTAACAATTTAAATAAAATTTTTAATTCAATAGCCGTTGAATTTGATATTAATATTAACATCAGATTCGCTTCGTGTAATTATTTCCAAATTCAACGGCATACATCAAATTAATGTATATTATTTTTTAATCTAAATATATAACTACTATTTCGAATGAGTAATGATAGTTTCTTTAACTAGATAAATTACATTTGGTTAAATGTCAATGTAAATTTATTTTTAAAATCTATTTATTTAGTAAATATCATATAAACGTGAAGCATGCAATTCTATCTATAACTTATTAATTTATAACTCACATATTTTCTAATTGAGTATTATTACAGTAAATGATAAATTATACATTAGGTTGAATAAGAAATGTTTAATATAGGTATTTAAAATAAACTTTGAAGAATTGTAAATTCAATTTTTTGATAGTAAACATTATAACATAATTTAACTGTAATAATTTCACTGCACTAGTAATTTTTTCACCTGTACTCCATTTCACTACTTTTGTTTAGATTTATTTATTGAGCAAAAACTATTTATTATATCTAAAGGTTACATCCTGACCTTTTTTCTTCAAAATCAATTTTCATGATTCTGTAAAAAATAATTGTAATTGTGAGGAAATACTGTTTCATAGCCTTAATTATTATTTAATTACTATTAAATTTGCAGCAACTATGATAAGGTCCACTTGAAATTATTTAAAGGTTACAACTTTTTCACTATTCATACCTGTAAATATTTTAATATTTCGTCTTTGGTAATTTGATTATACTTTGTCAACCAATATACGAGGCTATCAAATATGTTAATTTAATCTGAATAATAATACAGATGGATACAAAACGGAATATGCTTATTAAATAAAAAGAATAATAATAACATACTAAATAACACAATAATAAAACAGTAACACTAAAACACAGTAAAACATAATAATAGCACAGTTCAATATTATTTTTAAAATAATTTATATTCATAAAATATTGGACGAATAACAAAACTGTAAACTAAATTAAAATTCAATAAGATTAAAGGTTTAATATTTACAAAACATTATTAAGCATTACATTTTTCATTTCAAGATTCAGGATTTATAGATTTGTCCGGAATCTATAGAAAATAGAACAAAAAGAAGAAATCGCGAAATAAAGATAATAGAAGATTATAAGGCAAACTTATACTACCCAAATTAAAGCCCTTCAAAAAACTAAGATACATTATTTTTTAATAAAATAGAGATTATAATTGATTACTTTTTGAATCATACGAATTTAAGTTTCGACTTAAAATTGTAATGTCTATATAAATAAATAGATAGAGAAATATTTATTTTAATGACCAGAAATATTTAGTCATGCTTGGTATTAAATTAAATATTTTCAAAGAAAAAAGAAAAACTTTTAATATCTAAGCAATAATTGTTTATACAATGAATTTTTCCCATTGATAAGGTACTCATATTCAATTCTTAATTAAGAATTTTCATTTATTAATCATCCATTCAATTTTTACGAACTGTGAATGCTGAATTCATAAAAACGTTAAAATACAAACTAAACTGGTAATATTTGCTTCAATGAAAGAGTTTTTTAATATACTTCCACTTCGGACAACAACTCTTAAATTATTTTCAAACAGAATTAGATTTTAAATTAAATTAAATTTTAATTCATTAAAGAATTCCAATATACACATTGAAGTGAAATCATTTAAAACGATTTATTATAAAATATAAATGGATTCTTATATATCAAAGATTCTTTTGTTGAATTATGTTGAAAAATAACAAACAAATTGATAATCAATCTTAATTTGTTATGCTTTTTCCCTTATATATAATCAATCCAGAGAATATTTGAACAGTTGAAATATTCGTCAGAAAAAGCAGAAAAAAAAATTTATTTTTAAAAGCTTAATTGAGAAATATCTTTTTATTTAATAATATGGAAATTATGTTATTAGAGTAGCAAGTAAAATGCCATTAACAAATGGGTATTTTGTTTCGAATCATTTAATTATCAAGATATTTATAAATATAGGGTGTCCCATAAAAAACGGCGTTTTACCAAAATACTAAATTTATTATTTACTTCATATACAACAAAATTTATTAATTTGAAAAAACAGCGTTTATATGATTTTGATAAAATTTGAATATTTGAAATTTGATAAATCCATATATTATAATTAAGGCTATTGCTAGAAATGTAATCGATATAACAATAAATTTAGTATTTTCGGAAAAACACATTCGGAAAGACACCCAATATATTGACTACAGTAATATACATATACTTTATAAACTTTTGAATCTTTTGTAAATGTAAAATACGAACGTTCTATTTGAATAACTATTTATTTACAACATTAAAAAAAACTATATCAAATTTATTATAAAAAATTTCTGAGATTATTTTTTCTTTATTCCGATTACAGGAAAGTTCACATAAAGGAAACACTTCCAGAAACCCACTTACCGGAATTTCGATTATCGGAAATTCAACTTACCAGAAACCCACTTACCGGATACCCACTTACCGGAAACCCACCTACCGGAAACCCACTTACCGGATACCCACTTACCAGAAACCCACTTACCGGATACCCACTTACCAGAAACCCACTTACCGGA
>JAUZNC010037936.1:0-18462 GCA_034780395.1 Vannuccia rotundouncinata | reverse complement strand
TGGAAATGATTAGCAAGACAACGAAAAGACCGAAGAAACCTCCAAACACCCAGGGCATTAATTCTGCACTGGTCAAAATTGGCAGTTCAGGACCTTTCAAACTGGCCATTGATGTGGGTCTCATGATTAGGCCCGGAGAAGACTTCGTCATTGAAGCCTGAAGCTTGGTGGTAGTAACATTGGTAATTGGAGATGAACTACAGGTTGAAGAGCATCCTCGATCCCGAATAGATTTGTCAGGAGTGCAGTATTGTGTCTTGTATGAGGTGCCAAAGGGATAAAACTGAAAAAATATTTACACGTTTATTGAACAAAATCGATTTGATAATACGTAAATACATACAATACAGAATATTAAGAAATATAAAGTTTAGGAAGAAATTATTCTTAAATTTTCTTCTTATATAAGTAAATTTCAAATTAACTTAACCATAATTTTTTATAAGTATATTAACAATATTATACTAATAAATATTACTACATATTTTTGGTTTTTTAAAACTGGATATAATATAATTGTTTCTTATCTATTTGTAATTATTTAACTATTGAAAACATTCCATTAATAGAAATTTAAAGTTTTACCGACGGTATATGTAAAAATATAACATTTTTAATATGGAATATGAGATTGATTTTGGAAGGGGAATAACTAACTATATTGTATGGGATATATAATCAGAGATACATCGTAAATTTATCAGCAACATATAGTTTCATATAATCAGTAATTAGTAATCAGTATTTAAATATATATAACCTAATATAAAATGTTATATAATCAATTTAAAATGACTACAATTTTAATTTCAACGCTTTGTAAGATTTTGTTTGACACGTTGACCTATATTATTAATTCCGTTAGGTTTGCATTACCTGTTATTGATTTTATTATCGTACTGTAAATTTATAGATACAGATAACATAAATAATAGATAGTCAAAACATATGTAATGTAACTGATATACCTATTGATAGTATGTGCGTGTATGTACCTTATATACATATACTTTTTTAATATTCTACGTACATTTTATATAGAAAGATTATCTTAACTTATTGCACAAAATATATGCACTTAAAAAAATTATATTTGACCAACGAAAAATAGTTCAGACTTATCCATTTATATTAATAATATTGATCTTTAAAACCTGTACTATTTTAAGTATACTTTGATTCAACTTTAAATCAACAATATAACAACGTTAATTGTTTTAACTTTGTTATCTTACATAATAATATAATATAATATCAACGATAATTTAAAAATACATGCAAATGATAGCATTGTATTCAATTCATTCATTACAATACTATCATTTGCATGTATTTTTAAATTATCGTTGATATTATATTAAAACATTAACACTTTAAAACTATTATGAATTTGTGAATTTGTCTATTATTAGTAATGTATTATAACACGTTTAAGAAATATGTTCGCTAATTTTAAAAGAGTTTATCTTATCTGTCTGAGCATGGCACGTACTTGAAAAGACTCAATGAATTAATATACAAATTCAGATTACAAATCATGTCAATCATTCAACCATACGAATAAATTACAAGGTTTATCAAAGGACTACTTTATATAGCTCTATAATCCTGAACCCAAGATACAGAAATGAGAAAATAACATAATGGGTTTTCAAATATAACATATGGTGACTTTCGTAAGCATATTTTTATCTTTGCTTGTTTGTATAATAGTTATATAATTTAATCAAAATTTATTTATTTAAAAATATTTTTTAAAAGTAATTATTTTGAAAATTTTATTCAAAGATACAAAATATTGAAGAGATACCGACTTGAAGGTATGGACATTTATAAATGTAATATATATCACAGTTGAATTTAAATTTTGTTCAAGTTAAATAAAAAACAATTAGAAATTTATTAGAGATCATAAATTCCTATTATTGACACTTTTTTAAGGATTTTAATTTGATAATATGGATCGTTATCAATTTAAAATAAATAAAATTATAAAAAGAATAACTTACACAAAAGTAATCTATTTCACCACAGGGAAGGTCGATAGTAACGGAAGTTGGTTTCTTAAAACTTTTAATTTCAACCGTCTTTATAATGGGATTTAGATTCAGTGGATCGTCTTTCAGAACAACCTGTAGCTCTAATTTAATCTTAGCACAGGATTCTATAGAGAGCTTCGTGGATTTAGAATCATGTTTTTCACTGAGAATTTTAAAGTTTCGAAAGCACTCGATGGGTTCCGGAAAAACTTCGTTGTAAACACGTTTGAATCGTTTCAAAAAATATCGCATCATGGAATGGTGTAGCTTTGAGATTCCTTATGACCGTTTTTTATGTCAATTTGTACTTATTGAAACAATTGGTATCAAGCAGCTGTTATTGAGACAATATTCATTTAAATATATATGAGGGGAGAGAGAGAGAGTAGAAGTTTGTGTAGCTGTCCAATGAAACATCGACTTATGCTCACCCACTTATTGTGATAGTGTAACATACAAATTCCTGTTTGTTATAGTTGAGGAAATTTTTTTTTATTTTAGTTTATTGATTTTGAGATGCTATTTTTAAAAATGTTATTTTTTGATAATCTTCAATTTTTTAAATTCACTTTTAATAATTTCAATGATTTTAACATTCTAAAAATAATATCGTTGTCAATAAAGTGTAATATGATCTATCAATATTTAGGGACATAATTGAAACTTCAATTACATTTTTCACTTTCCAAGATGATGATTATTTTTATAATTTGGTATAGTCCATTTCCATAATTAGTTAAATGCAAAATAGCAATATTAAATTAGGTACCTATGTGGGAATATTAGAATATAAGTATTTAGTTAAATGTTTTGAACTTTTAGGACTTTCGATAAATCGCACGAGCGCATTGAATTAACTATAATAGCCTATATAACTAATACTATTGTTGTACATTTTCTAATTCTCTAATTGAGTAAATATATTTAGGTATAAATAAGAGTTAACTATTTTTCCTTCTATAAGTGAAAGGATCATGGATATAGCTTATTCATGCAAACGGTTATGTCCTGCAATTAACAAAGTTCCAATTTTCGGTGAATAATCTACAATATATTAATATTTATATTGACATCCTTTTTAGATATATACGAATTACGAATTTTATATACAATAAATCCAGTTAAATAGTATATCTAAAATGGTTAGGTTATAACGGCATGATAGGCAGGAACGCCACTGAGCTCGGTTGGGGTTGAGGTCTCCATAAGTGTGAATAAAAATATATATAATTTGTTAAATTGAATAAACTGTATTTATAACGCGATTGAATGATGGTTCCATCTCTAAGCGCAACCGTCCAGTACATATACTACATATATGTACATAATTATATAGAAAAGGTTGGATGTGACTGAGAAGGGTATGCAAAGTAGATGTGTTTTAAGTCTAGATTTAAATTGGAATAGATTTGCTGCAGATCTCACATTGACTGGAAAGTTATTCCAGAGTGTTGGAGAATGAACGTTCACCGTATAACGATTGTGCACCATTGGTATAGTCAGTTTAAATGGTGTGTTGAGCGGAGTGTTCGCGACGGCAAGTGCAATGTTAGTAGGTCTTGGAGATAAGTTAGACCTCATTTGTGGATGCACTGATAAGCTAGTAGGAGTATTAAAAATCTTATACTATTTCTAATCGACAGCCAGGGCATCTTTAGGAATGGAAGTGATTTGCTCTGTAAGCGGATCGGTATGCGCTAAAAAATGATTGTTGTTTAGAATCAGTAAGCTGTTGGGAAACGACACGTTCAATTTACTTAATATTCCCTAAGAAGTTAGGACGGTCAGATATGTTGCTCAGATTTTCTTTGTCGAGATGTGGTTTCTTCAGACTAGGCGTAATATGTGATATTTTGAACGATTGAGTGATGGGACCATGTCGAAGAGATAGATTAATAATTAATTTGATAACGGGTACTAGTTCGGGTACTAATATAAAATATATTATGCGTAAGTATTTAAAACATTTGCTGCTGAACGACGATATAACCTGAAAGAGTGAAGCAGAAATTATATTTCCATAGATTTTTAATTTATGCTTTATAATCCAAGAATAATGAAATTTCAGTTTTTATTGAAATTGTGTACACATTTTAGAAAATATTTGAGAACAGTGCAAATTAGTTACGAAGATGTTCTTTTTAAAAATTTGTTAAGTGAATTGTTAGAATTATAGTTATTACAGTTTAGATTGTATAATATTAAAAGAGATTTTTGTACCTTATTGTAAATATTGACATTAACATATTAGCGATTACATTATACATAAGTATAAATTTACAATACACATTTAAACTATACCTACATACACCGATTTGAATAAAAGATATTTAAATATCCTAAAATTCAATAAAAAACAAAAATTAAACAATATTTTTTTAATTATACACACAAAATTACCTAATATTATTATATAATTACTGAAAACAATAATTTCTATATTATTTAACTAGATATATACATACACAAAATTAAAATAGACTTTGCCTACAATAAACAAAATAATAAATAAACAAAATGCTTAAAGTTCATATTCTCATCTATAATATACCTAGGGGTGTTCAATTTATTAATATTGGAAATAATAAAAACATTTTAAACACGGATATGAGGATATAGCTTGAGATATCGTGACGAACGATATTCTAAATGTTTTCCCATCGGATAAATGTTGACAGTCATACTAAAAATTTTAAATAAAAAATATTTCTTGAATACTTACATCCCGTAAAAAAGAATTAGATGATTAAAATGATATGCAACATATTTTTAAAAAAACTTAAATATTAATAATACGTATATTTACCTAAAAAGCTGACTTTTTATGAACATGTATTAAAATCATATATATATATTCCTTTTATATATTTATATTAACCTTTTGATATTAGAGCTTTTAGTTATAATCTGATTTTGATGAAATAAATTTATATGATAGATAAAATGATTATACAACTTTTATAAACGCATATTTATATAAAAAATATGTATTGTTTTGAAGATATTGAAGTTAAAAAAGAATTTTGGTGGCCATTATTTCTAATTATGATTTAAAATATGTTTTCCAATTTTTCGATTTTTATAGATTTTCAATATATATAGCTTACATAAACCTAACTCAAATATATGAATCGGTTTCGTTACTATTGCAAATTATTTTAGGACTATTAGATACAATATTAATTTAATACATTAATAATATTAGTAAATATCTTTTTAAAACTTTGTTTAAATTTATGAACCTTGATCCTGCGATCAAATGGATCTTCCTAAGAGTTATCCAAAAAAATTGTTGACAAATTAAATTAGAAATTGAAAAAACTCCCAAATTACTTTTGCATGGTGGATAAACACCATAATGATTTTATGGATATTTTCAAGGATAAGAACAAAATGTTTTATGTTTTCAAAGTTTTACTAAATGGAAACACCCAATAAAATAATTTAAGATATTAAACTAAGAAAATTTATTAAAATAAAAATCGTTTAAGTAGGTATCTAATTATTCAAGGATTTTTTTCTTTTAAATTAAAATTTTCAAATTTAAGGATCTATATTTAACTAATCCCTAAAAACAAACTGCATCAGAATTCCACATTATAAAATTACTCGAATTTTCATTGAATAATTTGTGGTATTAATGGTTAGTAAGTCATATTTGTGGTGAATAACGTTATTATGTTACTAATAATAATAAAGGTAGTGCAACGTCGAGGTAATAAGTCATCATTTATTGACTCTTGTGATGCTATAAAATAGGTCGGATAATAGTCATCTTTTCTTCCTATCTTGAGTGGTTTGTTTCTATATCTCTGAATCAACAGTGCAATCACCATCAACACACCATGCATTGTCGAAGTGCTTAATTTAGTAGATAACAGGGTTGTTGTAGTTACCCACTATGTGGGCAGGCTTCATATTGAAAAGATCAAAGATAAGACAATAAAATTCTATTTTGTCTATGTGTATAATATATGTAAGGTACATATAATAGCAAAGTAAATCTTAGATTAAGTTAAGTTGTGTCCATAAAAAATAAGTGAGTGCAACATTTTGTTTATTACTTGTTGACATATTTTTATTAGAACTTCATATCACAGTCAAAAATTGATTAAATTAATAATTTGAAAATATTTTCGTAGTAAATAGAGCTTAAATATTATAGCCCAAAATAAAAGTTTGAAATTCTTATTTCAACATATTTCAGTGATTTTAAAAATATGTTATTATTATTTTTTTGTAAAAAAATACTATATTATTTTTATTTTTAATCATTTAGAGTAGATTATATGCATATATATTTTTTTGACATTGATTTACCCTAGTTTCAACGTTCATTCTGATAATTGACACATTATGTAATCTATAGTCTTAATTGTATAACTAAAATTTGTAAATAATAAATTTTATTTTATTTAACCAAATAAAACTTTTAGAATAGATAAACACTTTAAAAAATGTTTCGAGGAATGGATAAACAACAATAAAAAAAAATTTACATGCTAAAATTAAAACATTTATTTTAATATGTTGTTATAAGATTCCCTTGTATTTATGAGTTATTGATTTTTGGTCATCATAATCAAGTTGGAGTCTCTCCCATGAATGTTATTAAATGAAAGAAGAAAATGCTGATAAGGTAAATGACGTTTTGTTATCGATTAACTATTGAGATATTATGACGACGTAGAAGTCGCGTAATTCGAAAACTTACAGAAAATATATTATAGCCCAAAAAAATACAAAATCTCCACTATTAGATAAATTAAAAGCCGGATTATGAGCTGTAACAGTTTATTAACGATACAAAAGAATTCGTGTAGGAGTAGGGATAACTTGATTAATGTAACCTCTTTATAGTTATATTGTTTGAAAACAATTTAGCTATTGATTTATTGTAAAAGGAAGTAGAAATAAAAACTAAAAAGATAAAAATTAATCAATAACTATTTGTGTATGAATGTAGCAAATACGTAATTTGTAATATGTAACAATAACAAATTTATAACCTTATCTTTTCTCATATTGATTATTTATATTTGTTTATTTAGTTATACATATATTCAATTTAGATAATTATTTCTGAAAGATTTTCTGTTTTTTCTGGTTTTCAATAAAAACAGTTTATAATACTTACAATTTTCTGTTGATGTTTAGTAATTCATATTTTCGATAGTTTTACAAAACACACAAGAATAAATTCTGTTCCATTTAAAAGTTGACTACATATTTATATTAGTACCATTTATTCATCACCGTTGTTCATCAGATGTAAGTATATTGCATGGTACTTCATCTCCTACAAATATGTAATAGCTACCTTAAATCACGAATGCAAAGTAAACATGCGTCTGTTTACATAAATGTAAGAGATGATTGAGAATCATATATTAATTAAAAAATCAATAAGGGCACGCTGCATAATCAGAAAATGACAATAAACAAAAATAATTAAAGAAGAGTTGAATTTTAATGACACAAATGTACTTAATGACCCAAAAAATTACCATAAACTAAACAAAAAATTATTTTCTGTTACCAGGATGACCTACATATGACTAATTAGGTCAAAATGACTAATTCGGCAATATTTCAAAATCTATCTACTTTCAAAAATTTGCCTAATTTGTATTAAGATTGCGCACAAATGTTTTTAGTATATGTTTATTAAAAGTAATTATTGGAAAAGGATTTGATTGATGCTTTAGAATTTATTTTATACTAATTTAAAATAGAATATTTCATAAAATATTAAAATGCGCATATTTTTGCAATATTTTTGCATTTAAAATTTAATTAAAGGAAATATATATTGAGGAACTTATTCTATTATACTAACTTTGTTTACATCATTGTTCTAAACATTGGGACAAAATTTTATGAATTTATCTGTTAAAATGAAATACTGTAAGGTTTTAAACATTACAAATGTAATTTAGAGGAAACGTTCATTTTAATGTAAATTTATGTAAAAAAAATATAAAATAAACTCTTAAATTCACTTTTGATAACTTTTTTTTACACTTTTCACTTTTATATATTACGTATTAAACATTTTTATTTTTACTTACATAAACGGAATGTATATAATTGTATATATTTTATAAATTTTATATAATTGTATAACTAAAATGTTATGGATATTATTAATATCCTACTTACATTTATTGATATTACCAAATCAAATACACCACGTTTTAAATGGAAATATGAGGATTTATAATTTAAAATGTCCTGAATGATTTAAATATTATTTTATGAAGATACATAAGTATGTAAAATAAATAATAATCATTTTGATTAACATATGTTATGTTAATTGAAAAGCCCCGCCCCGCATATAAGCCCCTCCTTCTTTGAGCCTCAAAAATGTTGATTTTTGTATAATCTACGTATAAGCCCCCCCCCCCTTAATACAAAATCTTAAATATATAAAACATTATAAGTATATTATATTTAACCACGTAAAAACATTAGGTATCTACTATCCAAAATGTCTTATAATTATAATCAATATATTTACCTATCAACAAACATATATTTGATTAGGTAGGTACATATAAGTTTATTTAGAAACGTTTGTCAATTACTTTTGCCTACATTTACGTAGCATTTATACCTATCTATTCGGTTACTAATTAAATTCAATTTCTGTCAAGTAATGTATGTTAATTTTTTTTTGTTTTTTTTTTCGGACTCACGTATAAGCTCCCCCCCCCCCTTACTTTGATTGGTTAATATTAGGGGCTTATACGCGGAGAAATATGGTAATAGGCAATTAGCTCTCAGCGGTAGATTAGTTTTAAAAAGTATGTAACTCTAAAAATATTTCATCAATAATAACTAAACTCGCAATGAATGTATAAATTCTGCATATTATTAAATTTTAAAATATATCCGTCAAAGAATTAAAAAGTTACACTCCTTTCAATTGTGGTGTTTGGAAGAATTCTATCAATTCTTTGTTTTAATCTTATTTCTCTACCTCCAGGTGCGGGTATGTTAATTTTTGACCAAATTGTTAACATAATATATTAACCACGTTCCGCATAGTACACAGAATCTTGAAAATTTGAAACGATATAACTAGTAGCTGAAGCAAAAAAACAGAAAAAGTTATATCTCAAATTACACAATATTTCCGTGATATTATTGACTCAAAATTTCTAACGTTATTATATTATAGAGTATTCATAAAGGTATCAAACATTCCAATCATGGCAGTTAGTTATATTTGTATTCGTTGGATTTTTGAGGAATATGTAAGCAAAGAACCTGTATGACTTTTTGACCTTCCCGATATACAATTTGCATCAACCCCATTTACAGTTGAAGACAATTGAAGCTCAATTGATAATATTTAGATAAAATAATCAGTAAATGATGAATTTTAAAAGTATTTAGTTGCATTCTAAGGACTCTGGGGCGTTTTTTGCGTCGATTTGGAGGTGGCAGAAGATTAGATTTTGACAATTATCTGTTGATTTTTATTTCAAAACCTCATTTATATAATTTATTAAAAAATATCTTGATATTATTACAATAGATATATTACAATATGTATGTATAATACATAATAAAATTTAATTAAGAATTCGTTGAGAAACCGATTTCATATATAGGCCAGGTATCCGTTTTTAAAATGGCGCCCCTTTATACATTATGGATGGCACATCCTTTTTAAATAGCTGGGGCCGGACGGCGCTGACAACACTTCAAAGGAAATATATGACAGCAGAGGATGTATATCAACTTTCTGAGAGCCTAAATTGTTTCTTGTAATAACTGAAAAATTAAGAAAATTTGAGCAGTTGTACTTTTTAACTGTTATGGATGATTCTACTAATAATACAGAAGAAACTATAACCACAGGATGAAAAATAACCCAATTTCGGACATAGATATCATTATAAATTCAATTTAAATAAATAAATGGATGCATAGATGTATGCTTTGACCATTGAAATTGATTGCACAATATGGCAGCGCTAATCGTTATATTAAAGCCGGGAGTACGTACCGAGATTCGAACCCACTAACTTCTGGTTTGAAGGTAGCGTTGTTTTCCGCTCAGCCACCACTGATCTCCAAGACTGAAAGTGTCTCAAATGCTGCTATCAGGACACTGAATGTTGGCAGCAAATACAAAGACTGTAACTTCCCCAAATGCGCCCACCTTTGCTCCCCATCCCTGCCATCCGGCGTCCCGGCCCCTTTGGTGAACCAACAACTTGGTACCACTAGATGATAGTTACCCGTAACCATGACAATAACACTCCGCGCAGAACTGTTGACTTGTCCCCGCTGAACCGTCACGGTCGACGGCAGTCACCATTCCACCTCCCTCGCCGAATCCCAGTCAATTCATGGAATACAGTCACTCTGGCGACGGCCACAATCGTCGTTTCGACTCAATCGTGTTCGAATCCGATCAACGCAAGGATCTAGAGATGCATCATCGATGATTCTGTTCACTGTGATGAGGATTTGGAGATCCATTGGTAGCACACTATAGACTTCCTTGAGACTATTTGGAAGACAGGAATTGTATTGGACTCTGACAAATTCCAGTTTTCTTAGAGGAAGGTGGCATTTGCTGGCTTTCGAATTACCAACTCCTCCATCTCCCAAGTTTTTCGATGCCATCTGCGACTTCCCAGCGCCCACATCCACACCAGACATTCGCAGGTGATTCGGTCTAGTGAATCAGATAAGCTATTGTTGGTGAGAGCAATATTGGGTCAATTGGCTTTCTATGCAACGACCATTTTCTTCTTGTACTCCTACAGCAACGGAACACCCTTGATCTAGACTGCAGCATTTCATTAGTAAAGGTCGTTTTTGGATACCTCCAAGAACAAATTCTTCTACAGTAATAGTATCGTTTTAAAAATTATTTTTAAAATCATATTACCCTATTTATATTATAATATTTTAATGATATTTTAATATATACTATAGTTCATATATAATATTTTTAAGCAATTACATTAAATAATATTGACGTCAATGATAATGAGAAACAAATTTCTTTGTTTAATAATTACTAACTAAATTGTATGAATAAATTAAACAAATAAAAAAAAAATAAAAAAAAAATATATTTAAAATTTCCATTTTACTCAAAGGACATTACAGTTGTAAATAAAATATGAAATTTATTAAGATTTTGTTTTTACGAACTGTATATAGAAAATTTATTAAATGAAAGTTTGCGGTTAATTCACACAGATTCCTAAAATATTTTTTAAAAAAGGACAAAAAATTATCAATCTAATAAAGTTTCCTATAATTGTCTTTTTTTGATGAATAATATGTTTAAAATATATTTCCTAAATCATAAAATAAATATTTTATAAAGCAATAAATTATATTATTGATTTATGTTTATAATTAAAATATTATTATCCCTTATTTAATAATAAATCTTATTTATCTTCTTTGTTCAAAAATTTAAAATTGTGATAAATAAATAGATCAATGATGTGTAAGTTTCTCAGTTAATTTATTTTCTATATAATTAGTAAAACTTATCATATTTTTAAAAACTTTAATTATAAAAAATTAAAGCTCATTGAATTTGTTATTAATTAAATTTCTTTTAATATTGAATTAGAAATTTTTGCATAATTAATGTTCATTTAGTATATCTCAGTGGAGAGAAATCTTCAATATTTAAAAATTTTAATAATATAAATTTATTAAAAAAATTTGGTAAAACATTGAAATAAATCATTATAAATCAAATTTGTTTTCATTTATTTAATATTTAACTTTTATACTAACTTCATTTAGTAATTAACCCTAAAATAATTAGTAAATAATCCTACAATTTAATTTTATTCTAACTTTATTTAGTAATTAATCCTACAAAAAATCAGTGTACATGTATAATATATATATACTAATACAAATTGCTTTATTTAGAAATTATGTTTTTATTAAAAAATTACTTTACAGTTAATTAAATTAATTTTTATAAAAAAGATCAGGACTTTTCTATGGCAATTATTGCTAAGATCTTAGCATGCAGTATGTAATTTATATATCCTTGGGGGAAAAATATATGAATAAGACAGTATGCCATAATACTTTTGTCATTTGCAAAATTAAAGATTATCTTAACTATGAAAATTTCAAGTAACTACATTTTATCAACCATGTAATAAGTAATAAAATCCCTGCAGCCCCCCCTGACTCTGCAAGCCCTGCAAGTAATAATGAATATCATAGTCTATTATTTTTGTCTAGAGCAGTACATTTTTAATTAATGTTATTTTAGAAAACATGATATATTGAAATTGAAATATTTTAGAAACTGTAATCATAAATATATTCAATTAAAATCCTTTATATACATATCTTTTTAATATGGTTTAAATATATTACTTTGTTAAAGAGAGCCACTATTTTTTGTTATAACTCTTTGTATTAAAAATGTGTTATATTTTTTTAAATTTTTTTAAATGGTCTACTTGTTCAACATTAAATGGCAAAATACTGGAATAATTTAACATTTTTAACGATTTGTTTAGAAACTATTATCATTAAATTAAATACAGGGCGGCCCAGAAGTAGTCGACCCCATGTTAAATTGGTAAAGTGAGTAGGGTTAGTAAGAGGATAAGCTTTGCCAATTTGTAGCAGCAATAGCAGACAGACAGCAGAACGAGGAGCTTCAGCAGAACTCAACATTTCAAGAAGTTCTCTGCAGAGAATAATGTGAGAAATTGATCTAAACCCATACCGCCCTCATCTTCTCCATGCCTTAAATAAGAACGATCCGGATCGCAGATCTCAATTTTGTGAAAAATTCATTGCCTTCCACAAGTTTGACTCTTACCTCGTGGACAAAGTGCTTTGGTCGGATGAAGCGATGTTCAAACTGAACAGCCGCATTAATCATCACAATGCCATTTATTGGTCCCATGAACATCCAGACAAAATTTTTACCAAAGAGGTCAATACTCCCAGTGTCACAGTTTGGAAGAACTAATAAGTGATGGGCTGGCTTATCAGGCAATTCTTTTTTATGACACAGTAAATTCAACATGACCAATCATTTCCCAACGTCCTGACTCCAATCACTTAATCTTCCAGCAAGACAGGGCTCCCCCCATAAGGTCGGAATGTTAGAGCATGGCTTAATAAACGTTTTCCAGGATGCTGGATGGGCAGACGTGGACCTATAGAGTGGCCCGCGAGGTCACCAGACCTCACACCACCTTATTTCTTTCTTTTGGGTGTGTTGGAAGACAAGGGAAGACCAGGGTACATTGGGCATTTAAAATCAATTTTAGAGCAGAATGGGTAACAATTACGCCAGAAATATGTCTCAAAGTTGCTCACAGTGTCATTTCTCGATATCATGAGTGTTTGAATGCAGATGGTGGACACTTCGAATACTTGCAATAATACTGGACTGTTGCAATAATTATTCTAATTAATTGTAATCTAATTATCATTTAACTGTTGTAATAATTATTGTAAATATACTAATTGTAATCTAATTATAAATTTACTAACCCTAAACTCTATTTACCAATTTAACATGGGGCCGACTACTTCTGGGCCACCCTGTATATTATGATCACTATTGAAATTATTATATATGAATACTGTAATCTATGTTATTTGTAGAAAAATATAAGAATTCAATTAGACAATCTTCAATGAACAAAATGACCAGTGACATTGTGTAAGTATTCAATTTTTCAAATAAAAATTTCAAAATATTGAAATGTTTTCTGTTGGGTCATTTATGAAATAATAGTACTTTACAATTATTATTTTTGTTTTGTCACTATTAGGTCTGTTATACAGTAAACCATTCTTGTAGTCATTGTTATTGCAATACTTGTTGTTCAGTTTTGTGACTTCGGTGAATGCCTCGAAGGTGATCACATGCCTTATTGCGACCACATGTATCGTGTATGGGTGTTTCCGGTCACTCAAACTTGATGAGAACAACAAGTCGACGCCATCAACCAAGGAAAAATCCACAGAGCAAACAGCTGGTCTGCCCGGCAACGGCAATCCGGACAATTGTAAGTTAAAAAGTGTAGCTACGTTATTATAAACATTACTGTGAAGAGTGTATCATTACTAAACAATCGAGTAAAGAAGTATCTGAACTTTTAGTAATCGATAGAGATTCTGCTAAGCATACAGTTTGACTAATTATTCTTAGTTATATTGGTTCTGTTTGAAAAGATTTTGTTTATGAAATATTCTTTTAATTTACAATATATAAAAGGAAAAACTACAACTAAAAAATTATACATTTTTAACGTGTGGCAATCAATTTTAAACGTATGTTATTTGGATTAGTTATAGCGGTTTAACTTCATTCATTAGCGTTTTATGATGTGCTTCTCTGACAAACTCAGATTTGATAAATCTTTTTCTGTTTTTTCGACATCTCATTTTTAGTCAATTCTAATTTTGTTCAGTACTTATTTTCTGTCCATCTACCCACCTATCTCCTGTCTCAATAATGTTAGGTGGGGCCAGTCTATCTACTGGACAAGTTATTCTAATTCCGGTCATCTCTTCAGTCTGTCTTCTCATTATATTCTTTTTCTTCGAATCGGTGCAACTTGTCGTTGTTCTCTGCACTGCGGGTAAGAGCAATCTATTTTTTAAAGTTTAATTTCTAACAGCTCAGATAAAAATATTTTGTATTTAAACATTTGCAATTTTAATTTGAAACGTTTTTCTACTTTTTATATAAATAAACATAACATATTAATTGTGTGGTTGTAGGTAACTAATTATTTATGACCGTATGCAAATACCAAAACAAGGTGGCCCTATTTTTTTGTAAATTTATATTCTAATCTATACAACTCAAAATATAATTTTATTCTAATGAACTTAAATGAACCAACCAATAGTACATTAACCCAGGACGGGTATTTATTCCTTAGATTAAAGACAACTTTTAGTCGGTTCCGTTCTTACATATATAAATAAATTATTTAAATACATCACAAATAGATTTGTACGGTATATTTTTTTTGTTTAGCAATATATTTGTTTACTTTGGTGTCTTGTATAAGGGTCGCTTTAAATTCAACATTTGTTTAGCGACATAAGTACTATTAGTAGGTACATATCAACAGATTTTATGTTCCTGTATACTTCTGTAACAAATGGATATTTCTATAATATTTGGATATTCAGCCAAAATAATTAGCATTAAAACAAAATGGATATCATATACCAACGACAATTTTCTGAATATTTCGTTTCACCTTTCAAATAAAGATACAATTATTCTTTTTCTTTAAACTAAATTAAATCGCAGATATGTTACGAAAATTAGGATGGCAATTATTTCGTATCTAATAACTATACAATGTTAAATTTATTCTAAAAAAATTAGAACTACGTTTTACTCTTATAGGATATATATATATTCTAACCCCTAAAAGGAATTCTTCAATAGTTGCAAAGTGATTGGCCCAATGTAAACATACTAAAGGATGATCCTAAAGCCAATGAATTCTCGAGGATGCTGAAATTATTATATGCGCATGTGTTGTTATATTATCATGTAGATGTACATATATATCTGCGCATATATTTGCAAGGTTTACAGGTTCTCTTAAACCAGAATGTATTCACTTAATTTATTGTTGTTATCGATCATTTTGTGTGATTCAGTAAGCTCCAATCAATTGAACAACAATGGTACTTGTGATGCTGGAGAGAATAAAAACTGCAAATGTGATGTAAATTGTGCCTATTTTGGAGACTGTTGTCAAGAAGAAATTATTCGTAGAGGATTATCCAAGGCCAACTACAATCCAACCGACCAATTAGATTTATTTTCATGTGTAGGGCAGGGTAAAAACGCTTTTCCTTTGATTGACAAGTGTCGGAAAGATTTTCGATCAAGAATAACAATAAAAAAATGTGAAAATTTTAACATTTCGCACGATATAGAATATGGTATCTATGTGTATACCGAGGATGGAAAGATTTTTAAAAACGCTTACTGTGCTCAGTGTCATGGTGTACACATCTATAAACAGGTTCACTACGAAAAGATCGAATGTTTGAAAAACACTACAATGTCTATAAACGAAAGAGTAACATTTTCACATATTAAACAAGGAAAATATTGCATGAAGATGAACATACCGGAAATATGTAAGCGATTGTGCTATGAAAGATACACTAAAACTATTTGTACAGATTTTAAAAGTTTGCAAATAGTTAACGAATGCTATACTGGATCGACCTGGTATAGTTCTTTCTTTAATGATGTTTTACGGAATCCTGCTTGTTGTAATTGTACAAATAAAACGTGTAAAAGAATACGAGATACATTGAACGACTTCTCTGTTGAGACGGTTTCAAATGACTATTATTTAAATTTGTCTAATACTGTAATCAATAATAATACTTCTAATGAAACTGATTTTCAAATGGACAATGTGTTCTTTTATCTGACAATTGTGTGCTTAGCGGTTTCTATGGTCGCACTTATAGTTCTTATTATTTATTATTCTTGCTTTCGTGATCTGCGCAATTTCGGTGGCATTATTACACTTACCCTTTCTTGCACATTGGTGGCTGATTTGATTGTTGTTTTCTTTGGCTTTATTTTGAAAACATATATTGAAAGCCATCTATTTTTTGCCGTCTTATTACACTACCTCGACTTGACGACTTTTCTATGGATGGCTCTGTTTTCGTTTGACCTGTTGTGTACATTTTATGGAAATAATGGGCCATCCCAAAACAAAATGCGTCGATTTGCTAAATTCAGCGCATTTGGTTTTGGCTTACCTCTAATTGTGGTCGTGATTTGCCTTTTTCTTTATACCTTTTGTCCAGATTCCCCTGTGAATCATTACAGTGAACCACCCAAGTTTGCGGCTTTTATTGTCTGGTTTATTATTCCTATAGGGATGGTGCTCATTTTCAATACTGCAGCATTTATTGCAATTACCCGACATTTATATGTCACAGCTCGTGAAACACGCCATATTCGAACTAGAGAACACCGAAACAGATCTATGATTTTGATTTGTTTAAAACTCAGTGCAATATTCGGACTATTTTGGATATTTCAAATTGTTGCGTTTTTTGCACTAGATAAATATATTATAGTTTTATATCATATTATTACATTAATAAACAGCCTTCAAGGTTTTTTTATTGCTTTGACTTTCCTACCTATAATTCGTGTTAAAACAGCAGCCTCACAGTTTTTTTCTAGTATATCTGTATCGAGTAATATACATCAAAGTAACTGGAAAATTAGTTTTAAACGGAAAATAACGACTTAAAACGTGTGAGATGCATTTTTGTTTGTTTAGCAATAAACATCTGTAACAAGGGATGCCATAAGTGACCTTGTATAATGTTTTATTCATTTATTTGCAACAACAGTAAAACAAGTTATTATATTATTTTATGAAGTTGTTTACATTCATAAATAAAGCCCAATCGATACATTCAAAATTATTTCATAAAGTTTCATTCATAAATTTCTTTTCATTTCCAAATATATGACTTATCTATTATTCATATATATTTTAAAACAGTATTCCAAATTGTGAAATTGAAATCATATTTGAATTGTTCGTCATTACTCACATCATAACCAAAACATTTTTAAATCATGCAATTATACATTTTCCTTGACATGACATTCATGTGATCCTATACCTTCTATATTTTCTGTTTTTAGTATTTCCTGTATATATACTTAAAAACACGAATGGGTGTTTATATAAATTTATTTTTCTGTAGTACAAATTATAATTACTTAATTTAGGTATTCTAGCCTTATATTTCAATAGTTTAGTTATGGAATTGTTTTATAATAAGTACATCATTGCGAAATACACATTTTGTTTTTTTATTATTTCTTTGATGTTGATGATTCGCAAGTTTCGATGTATTTAGCGTTAGGTAGTGGAATTATATTTTTAAATTCTTAAATATTAATTAATTAGACTATTTATTTTGGATAAAAAATGAAATGCTTCACAATTCTATATTTCGTTTAATAACACTCATCCAAATATAGATTAAAAACGTCTTAATATTTTTAACGTAATTATTTCTTTAATATTGTATTATTTAAAAAAGAAAACTACTAATTTTTTTTTATCGAAACAAAACTAATCTTTTATGACAATGTTTAGTTTGAATTTGCAAACACAATGTTGTAAGAAAATAAAACATAATATCTCTTTTTATATCATAGATTAGTTTAGTGTCAATTTTAGGTGTAAATATACGAATTGAATAATATTAAAGTTTAAAATCGATTTTTTATTATTATTGTCGAATACGTTTTCTATACTTTTATTGTGTTATTATTTTTACATCATTAATAATTACTTTTCTATGCATAGATTGAAAATTTAGCTTTTAAAACTACGTAAGAGATTGAAAAGTT
>JAUZNC010037925.1:8006-18468 GCA_034780395.1 Vannuccia rotundouncinata | reverse complement strand
TCTATTTTAAAATAGCCTAATACTCTAAGATCAACTTAAAAATCAAGGCTATCTATATAGACATGCTACAAAATCATATTATTAATTAAAAACAATCAAAGCATATACTATGGTATAATAATATGTTCTATTTTAATAATTTTAAAGCACATTTATATGAGCCGAAATATAAACAATCTAAGTAACAAAGTCGCTCATTATATATGAATATTTGTGGGCGTGGAAGCTTCCATAATTTAGATTATACATTAGACAAGGTAAATATTTCGGAGTAAATCAATGAGTTATTTGTCGACCAATAGGAAAAGCTACAGTTTATGAGCACTTTACCAGAGTATCGAGAAACACTCTTTCATGATGATGGTACCATAGTGGTAAGTTTGCAACTTGCGAGCTTTGAGAAACGACCCCCTGAAGTGTTAATAGGGGAGTTGATCTCTAAATAAGGCAAACATGTCATATCTTAAGGAGGCCTAATACATACATTGCATTGCACAATGGCCATAAATGTAATTAAAACTTATAATATTAACATGTTTGTTACTGTCTTTTTGAAATAGTCATCTGCAAACCACCAGGCACATCGTGAGTTTTGGCCATGAATAAAGCCCAATGTCCTACAAGATCTCGGCAGAACAGCGCAACCATTTCTGAATCTCCCTCCAGCTCTCGCCTCTTCTCTGATTCAACCAATGAAATTGTGGTGTCAGATCCAGCCCTTCCGCCATCTCTTTCAACCATACTGGCAGTCGAGGAACTCGAGAATCGAGAAGTTGTAAGTTGTGACGTGAGTGGTGACGCATCTTCACCATTACAACCTGTTCCTCCAATCAGGATACGTGATGCTCTACACCAATCAGATTGGCAGGTAACTCAACGTTAGCGTGTGACTTTCAATGCTCACAATTCCAAATCTATGTGTGTATGTTTCGACAGGGCATGTACAGTACCCTTCGACAAAGGAGTAAGCTAATGTTTAACAATGATCTGATGGCCGATGTCTTCTTCCTGGTGGGTGATGACGCAATGCCCGACCAATGCAAACAGCTCTCTGACAATCTTGGGGACAGTGTCAGTACAACAGATGAGCCCTTGACCAATAACAGTGTTGTCAGGATACCCGCCCATAGTTACATCCTAGCAACCGGCTCTTCCGTTTTCTACGCAATGCTTCACGGCTCTATGGTGCAGGATCAGGCCCGTCACCAAGGAAACCAGGGCCCGAGGGAGATTGCAATACCCGACATTGAACCAAAGGTGCCTGTCTTAATATCTCTCTCACGAAAACGTTATTAGAATTTATTGGATAGCTTCACGATTGTCAAATCGAATAATTGACTCTTAACTTAATTGAAATAAGATATTTGAATAAAAACTGTATCGATTGATGCCGTTTTATAACTTGAACCATTGACTTATGTATTATTTATCTAGACCGGCAAACTGACCAACATTCAATAGTAATAAACGTCCGCGGAGGAATATATCGATAATCAATACGAAATTCATGGGAGTTATTAATGCATTTCAATTATATACGGTATTAGTTTCGTTTTAAAGAGGGTATTTAATCAATATATAATGATCAAAAGCCTATTAAAATATAATATTGATTGAATTCCTTCTTTAAACCGAAACTAATACCGTATATAATTGAAAAGCTCTCTGGACGTTTTTTTGATCAGTGTGCCGGTCTAGATAAATAATATTTAAGTCAATGACTTGAACTATTTAATTTTCATATGTCTAAATTATATTTTTAATAGATTCATTGATTGTATCTGTTATATAATAGGTTTAAATTAGTCAATATGTCATTCTTCAAAATTACTTTTTGAATAATTCAAAACCCTTTTTCTACTCATTTTAACTTTGTGTCGATTTCTGGATGGTTCCTAGGCCTTCCTCAACCTCCTGCGGTACCTTTACTGTGATGAATTGGACATCGAGGAAGACACAGTGATGCCCACTCTTTATGCAGCCAAGAAGTACATGGTCCCCTTTCTAGCACAGGCTTGTGTCAGCTTTCTGCTCGTAAGACAGTCTCTCTCCTCTAATAATTAACTCTCTTCTCTAGAACTCTGTCTATTTGGTATTGCAGAAGAAACTGTCGGCCTCAAACGTCTGCTCTCTTCTCAACCACAGTCACCTCTTCGATGAAACAGAGTTAAGCCAGAGATGCTGGGATGTCCTGGATCCTCAGGTACTAACTTTGGGCCCACCACTTGTTGCTCAAACTCTCTTCTTTTAGTAAAACTTTAGAAATTAAAATGGTTGTTGCAGAAATTTAATAACATCCCACTCCGGGCTGAAATACAACTAAATGGTAAAAAATATCTTTTTGATACTTAAAATTGTCTGAAAAGTCATTCGTCCTTTTAAAGAAAATTTTATACAGATTTTAATCAAATTCTTTTCAAACAATTCCACCAATAATTTCATTATATTAAGAAAACGCTTTTAAAATTCAAACAACAAATTTTTACTTTACGATAATAGATGTTTGGATTAATTCGTACATTTGAACAATCTCCTTGAGATAGAATTGTTCTCTTATTCTGATACCATGGCAACAGCGCGGGTTTTGTAGAATATGGTTAGGTCTTGTGACGTCCACTCACTGAACGGTGACTCTTATGGACCTGGCCACAATACGCTTGTTTCTTTTCTTACTTTTGTTATCCGAACTCAAAAATGGTGGACGGTTTCTAGACCTCATTTAAAACTGCTGGGCGGGTGGCCCAGGTGGTAGTGTGTCTCGGCTCGGACAGAAAAAATTCTCTCTAAAAAAATTAAAAAACAGCAGCGTGTTCCCCTTAGCATGCATGATTCATTCTTAAAGTTACACAGCTCGTTCCTCCCCACTGCAGGCAAAAGAAGCGCTCCACTCAGAGAGCTTCGTCGACATTGATCGAAAGACTCTGCAGGATATTCTCCTGAGAGAAACGCTGACCTGCCGAGAGATTGACATTTACAAGGCCGTCCAGCGCTGGTCCATAGCCGAGTGTGAGAGGAGTGACCTTGAGCCCTCCCTGGCCAATCAGAGGTCGGTCCTCGGCCCTCTCCTCTTCTCCCTTCGAGTGCCCACAATGCGGCTGGAGGAGTTCGCCAATCACGTCGCCCAGTCCGGCCTGCTCGACCTCAAACTGGTGACAGAGATCTTCCTTTACTTCACGGCCGTCGACAAGCCCGCTCTTCCCTTCCCCACGAACCCGCGGCTCGGCCTCAGTCCCAAACGGTGTCACAGGTTCCAGAGCTCGGCCCAGCGGTCCAATCAGTGGCGGTACCGGGGCCGCTGTGACTCCATCCAGTTCCAGGCGAACCAGCGGATCTTCGTGGCCGGCTATGGTCTCTATGGCTCGGCCAGCAAGACCGGCTGCGAGTACAGCGTCAAGATGGATCTCAAGCTGGACTCCATTCTGCTCTCGAGGACGTCGACGAGTTTTAAGACAGACGGCAGCGAAACTGTCTTCCCGGTGATGTTCGATAATCCAGTTCAGGTGGAGGGGAACAAGTGGTACACCGCTTCTGTCCTCATCGACGGGCGGGACCTCAGCTGGTTCGGCCAGGAAGGCTACTCGGAGCTCACCCTCTCCTCCTCGGGTGGGGGGAGCCCCTCGGCCACGTCGCCCAGCGCCATAACCTTCCAGTTCCAATGCAGCAGTGAGAGCACAAATGGAACGGGAGTTCAGGGCGGCCAGATTCCGGAAATTATTTTTTATGGATGAACTGGTATCTGTCTTGTTTGCTGATTTAATTGCTCTGTGGTATTCTTTTTCTTATATGCGTACGTACACAATCAAGATTTCTTCATTAATGTCTTTCGTTGACAATTCTGCTTTGATTTACACTCTGCTGACTTTTTCTGTACTATATGTTACGATTTTCATTTCAAAGCTCTCTTGCCAATGTCACACTGTTTGATAATGTTTGCAAACCCTTTACCCAAAAGGTGATCTGAACTTTATTTATATAGATGTTCCATTACTTTAAATCAACTTGTTATTTGTTATTATACATCATTACTTTACAGTAAAATCATTTTATAATTAATTTTACCCATACTACTAAGTATTCTATCAGCAGTGTGTTAGACATATTCCTATTTATGTTAATTATTGCTTATTAATATAACTAAATAAGAAATGTATGACATACCCATATATTTTTGATATTTCTTGTTTAAATTAAAACACAAATTATCAATGTTTGACCATTTAGATATTAAAATTATGTATTAATGGATACGTCTATCGGTAAGGATCCAAAAGGTACGACGATTAAGGAAACTTTTACCTTAAAGTCTTAATAGAAATTGTAATGTTTGTAGTCTTATATTCTATTTTTACATATTTCCATATTATCTGTGGTAATTATAGTTTACAAGCTGTGTATATTATTATAAATCGAGCAACGTAAGTTTCATTTTTTGCGAAATTTAGCGAAAGGTAGTGTCTTACACACTAATCGAATTTAATATTATATTAAAAAATAAATATTAATTTACTATATTAGTAATTTTATTAAATTTCTTTAATATTTAAAAAAAATTGTTTAAACTTGATCCTCGTACCTTTTAGATCCTTCTTAAGACTATAAATTGTATTAAAGGGTTAATTAGGACGAATAAATATCTACGACACTAAAATTTGTCTACTGGTTTAAGATTTAAAATAATTAAAATAAAATAGTTTTGAATATTAAAATAATAAATTAACTATATTTATAAACACAGGTTTCTCAAAGCGCTTGGTAGGAGTCTGAAAATTGTTTTTGCGGTCTCTTAAGTTGTGTTTATGATTGTCATTAATTTGTGTTGAAGGCTTTTTTCATTAAAAATCATCAAGAATAATTAAAATAAATAAAAATTTAAAATTTGTTTTAACTAATACATAAAAGTTAATAAATATTTATTTGATTTGAGAAGTTTTGTGAAATATTCATTATACATTAGTGCAATCTTTTTATAACTGAAATTAGCAATGGAAGAACATGTAAGTATTAATATAACTTTATAGTTATATTATGTTACCTATCTTTACAATTGTTTATTTGTATTTAAGTCAATATGACAGTAAAATTGCATAAATTAATTTTTTTATATTTTTATAATGTGAAATAACATATTACAGTATTTTTTATTATATGTAAAACGAAGATATAATTTGTAATAAATTACAATCTTTTAGCATCAACAAATTGTTGTCAGCAGCTGAAAACTCTTCTGACAGATCATGGACATACATTGTAGATCATATATGACAAATGAATATGATGTAGATTGTATAAATTGAATGTCCACAAACAGTCGCCAACATATATTTGTTGAGCCAGCTTGAATTTATTTAATCAATCAAACACAAAGGGTTTGATACTCTTATTTTGTTTAATTTTGTATTAGAATCAAGAAAAGTGTTTTTTAAATGTGCACTTAAAAATTTAATTTCACTTTTGTGCATGAGGATTTTTTTCAGATATTGTATTTGGTGTGTTGACTACAAAAATTATTCTTAAGAATGTTTTTAAACTTTAATTTTACTATGTAGTAAAAATAGTTTCCAGTTTACTAGCACCCCTCAGACCTTACCTATTACTGGATATAGAACTTTGACTTAACATCAACTGGACTCCTAAGTGATTTAATACATAAATAGCTGCCAGACTCAGTCCAGAAATTCTTTAGCACATTGTTGGATAGACCAGATCCTCTCACACATTCAGAACCAAATGAGTCATCTAGGTAATGTGAATGTTGCAAAAATGCCATCAAGATATATGTCACTGATTGGTTATAGGTAATAAACATCCCATCCTGTCCCAAAAACTTCCATGGGATGGAATGGTGTGGTAAGTATTAAATGTCCCAAAAATAGGTATTAAATGTCCAAACATATCCTATGGACATTTATTATAGATAAGTTTTTAATTTCCACTGGATATAAATAATAAAAGTCCTGAAAACATAACAAAAACGAATTTTAAATATCAATGTGAAAAATAATTTAAAACAATTCAACATATTCATTCCCACACATAACTTTTTGGACCCTTTGTGAAATTTTTTGATACCATCTTATAGACTATCTAATGCAGATTCGGAATATCTAATTTATTTTGGTATCGGACTGGTGATTCTCAAACTACCTACATTTTTTGTGTTTCCTCTGTCATTATTTTATCTAACTAACAATTCAAAGCTGCAAACTGCATCAACCAATCGAATCGACTTATGTTAACATTGATCTTCTAACTACACGGGAAAGCATACATATTTGTATCTCTCACAGATTGCAGGATTATATCAAACATACTGACACACCAACAATCGATGTGCAAGCTACCTGTTGATTCCAAGTAACATATTGCAGCCCCAATAACTACCTACACTCGCCAAGAGATTATTAACCTATGTCATACATGGACTAGACTTCCAATCCACCATCGATCGATAAAACACAGTGAAACTATAAATAGCAAGAATACCAAATTAAAATAACTTTTAAAAGAATTAACAAATTAAAAGAACTTTTAAAAGAATTAACAAATTAAAAGAACTTTTACTTACCGGGCCCCTCATCTTCTAAATGGCAAGTATAGAGCTGCTTTCCTGCATTCCTAATCAACAGCATCCTTCTGAAACCTCATTAAGGCCCAACAATTCTAACTCTTCCTATTAGTAACTCTGATCCCTTTTTTTCATCATTGCCCCTGTTTATCCAAATTTGTCTTGTATGCCTTTCTTGACTTGTCTCTTTTTGCCTTTTTTTACTGATTATATGTTTACTGGTATCTCTAACACAACATGAAAAACTTCTCAATGAAGATGTTGTGAAAATAAATGACTTATGACAAAATTATTGCAGTGGGACTCACTAAGCAGTTTGTAATGGAACAGCCTTTACACAATTTAGTACTGACAAAATAAGCAATATATATTAACAAGAAATAACAATTTTCCTGTTTTATTTAGCATTCATCAAACTGTTAATCCTTTCAACTGAATTCCTGTAGATCTGACACTGGAGAAATGCAGATACAGGATCTTATATTACTGGATACACTGCAGCAACAAACAACTATAACACTTGCCTCAGATAGTGTGTGACAAAGTCCAGCAGGTCAGCTCTTAAAGGTGTAGCTTTTGAAATGGCACAAATGAAGAAAGCAAAAGATCACTATGCAGGACTGTCATTGTCTCATTTCAGAAGGAATAACAGAGATATAGAAAAGATAATTGAAGTCATCCAACAAACTCTTTTAATTTGAAATATACTTAATCTTTGATCAATATTCACTAAAAAGTATGCCACAGAAGAAATTAGCAATTTTCTTCTGAATATCAGTCATATGGGCCAAGAAAAGCATAAGTACTGCATTTGTTGTAGAGTGCATTGAGGCAAGGAATTCACAATCATAAAATCCATTGATCAAGGAACTACAATGCACAATAGACATGTCAACTGAATGTTGCCTATATTAAAAAATAAAAGCCATCTGCAATATCAATTTTGCCCATCTTCTCTGTATGTACTCATATATAACTCAATGATTCCAACATGTAGGTGATGGTCTCATTGTACCAGTTTAACCTCATGTTTTGATGTAGAAGATAAACCTGCTGCTTGTCACTAAATCTAACTTCAAGCAGATTTCCCTTACAACAAGATTGAATGTCTAACCTGCAAAAAAATCAATATCTAAAACATTTTTCATAACATTTTCATGTGTTGTTTCAATTTTTATTGAAAAGTAGACCAAATTTACAATTATTTCATAGACTTCATAATTTTTCTATAAATCAGTATATTATATATTTTGAGAGTAATCGATTGTGAGTATACTTTTATTTTTATCATTATACAACAAAACATTTTTAAAATGTATAAAATCAAATGTTTATATCATAACACACAAAAACAATGCAAGTAATAATATAGATCAATTTACCACTATTTCTTAAACTTTTCAAAACAAATTTGAAAGACCTTTACCTTTGAAGTCTTTCTTGCTTGATTTGGAATGCCACAAGTATTGCTTACTGTACCACAGCAGGTGGTACCATGTTGAAGAAGGAATTCCTGCAGATGCATACTGTTGTAGTAATTGTCAACTATAATGTTGTATCTGGAATCCAATAAACCAACACAATCCAGCAGATGAACTACAACTCTTTTAATTTTTGACAAATTCTCTGCACCTAGTACATCAACTCCCCACTCAGCACTACTTGCTCAACAAACAGAAAACTATAAATTTACCACATATCCTTCTAAATCAGTCAACACTTGGATGTACTGCTGATGCTGTGTTTGACCTTGGAATTTCACTAGGCTCTCAATAATTACATCTCTAAAATATGAAACCAATTAAACATTTATTTTTCATAATTTCAAAACAAGAGCAAAGATAAAATTTTACAAAAAATTTTTTTTTCTGGAGAAAAGTTTATTTAAGTCAATTTAATTTATTTTAATCAGTTTACTGTTATTCGTTTTTATTTCAGTTGCTGTAATACATATAAAGCTTAGTAGTTTTCTAGAGAAGGTAATTACAATATAATTACAAATATTTTGTATTAATTTAGTAGATTGACTTGTTTTTAGCTCATGATTGAAAGTTATACATATGGTATTGTTTACCATATATCCCAGCAAATAGTGCATACATACCCCCTACTTTTACTAGAGAGTTCAATATATTGAGAGAAATAATTTTTGTTTGTGTAATTAACTATAAGTCAGTGAAATACCCTTTTCCCCTATCTAGCCATCGATTATAATTTCATAGCTCTATAGAGATATTAATTAGCAAGTGATTTTATATAGTGGCTCGTGCAACAATTTAGAATTTCTAGGTCATTGTTTTGACTGCTCACTACCAGCTGGTTTATACGGTAGGTTGTGCAATCAATTTATTTACAGCTTTATTGAAAGCTAGCATTTTGGATTTGTAAATAATTTAATTTACCCCACCGTATCACTAATTTTACTGGGTAAACCCTAAATTTTCCCTATTTTGTAAGGTAAACCCTATATTGTGATATGGCTGAATACCTATTTATTATCTTATTGTATGCTGAATTTTTATGTGCAATGGTATCTTTTCCTTGCAAAATATGAGTATAGCTAAACATAATTGAAATAACTAAAACACTTGGCTAAAAAGTATTTTAAATGATTGTAAAGTTCAATTTTATTCTCTTTTAAAGTGCTGTTGTAATTTTTGATGTATAATTAATTATTGAATGATATTGGTCTAAGTTTTTAAACTTTCTTTAATTTGAATCTTCCTTTTGACATTAGCAAATGCCATGTTGGTACTACGAGAAGGAAGAACTGCGAAACACTCCTTCTTTTCAAGTTGGTATCGACTTAGCAACTGAATCCCGTTATCGTAATGAGGGAGCTCGGTTCATTATAGATTGTGGCCGCGAGCTATCACTTCGCTATGAGACGAGTGCCACTGGAGTTGTCTTCTTCCATCGCTTCTACATGTTCCATAATTTCAAAGATTTTCCCAGATTTGTGAGTTGCAAATATACTATCGCTTTTGACGAGTTATAACAATAGTTTTTCAAAGAATAAAGATTTTGTACATCTTGGAGTTATAATTCTAAATACTTATCAATTAGAAAGTCAATTTTATCTGAAACATGAAGCAATCTTTATCGTCCAGGTGACTGGTGCTTGTTGTCTTCTGCTAGCTGGGAAGGTGGAAGAAACACCGAAAAAGTGTCGAGACATCGTTCGCACAGCCAAGGCCAAGTTGACAGATAACCAATACGCTCAGTTTGGAAATAATCCAAAGGTAGATAACTAATCTATTTTCTACAACATAACCTTTATATATATATATATCTAATAAGAAAGCTTCATCGATTTAGGAAGAAATAATTACCATGGAGCGCATTCTTCTCAAGACAATTAAGTTTGATCTTCAAGTTTCACATCCTTACAAATTTCTACTGCAGTTTGTCAAGAAACTAAAAGGTAACAATTGCAAATACATATTAATCGACAATAAATCAATCGTGTTTTCCTTACTCTCACCCATAGGAGATAGAGAGAAGATAAATACTCTAGCTCAAGTCTCCTGGACGTTCATTAATGACAGTCTTTGTACAACACTTTGTCTTCAGTGGGAACCAGAAATAGTAGCATGTGCCGTTCTATATTTGGCAACACGACTTAATAAGCATCCTATTGATGATTGGGAGGGGCGAGCAAGCGGCCAAAAATGGTGGCAATCATGTGTGGAGGGCATGAGTATTGAGGTAGGATATGTTGTGGAGGGCATGAGTATTGAGGTAGGATGTGTTGTGGAGGGCATGAGTATTGAGGTAGGATGTGTTGTGGAGGGCATGAGTATTGAGGTAGGATGTGTTGTGTGGAGGGCATGAGTATTGAGGTAGGATGTGTTGTGGAGGGCATGAGTATTGAGGTAGGATGTGTTGTGTGGAGGG
>JAUZNC010037914.1:0-18468 GCA_034780395.1 Vannuccia rotundouncinata | reverse complement strand
GAGAAAAAGAGATTTTGCAATCAGTGCAGCCTTATTTGAAAGTGAAAAACAAGAACAAAGTCAAGGTAAATCCAAACCTTAGTTTTAAAAAACGAAAATTTATTCTTTGATAAAGTTATGATTTGTGTATTTTAGTTGCATGCCTTTCTTATTTGTGCATATGTCGCAACTGAAGAAGAGTCTGCTTTATATTTGGCTGAAAAAGATTTGATTGATTATCTTATTGGCATGTTAAAAAAATCTGTTTGTAATGGTGATCACGAGGCAGATGGTTCATCATCGATTGAATTGGCTAAAGGTAGTTTTGCTTATAAATATGTTATAATAATTTTGATATGAGATTTCAAATATTTTTAATTATAGGTCGTTTCGTAAAAAATTCGTTTATACACTATCTATTTTCAATAATATATGTATGTGTCCAATAATGATATAGCACAATGACAAAATATATTTTTGAGCACAGATATCATATAATATTAAATTGCAATAGAAAAATATTGTTGGTTATCGTTTATCGGACAGCAGTAGGCATATGAATTATATGGATTTAAATCAATCGATTATTTTTATTAAAAATGCCATAACTACTCACTCTATGCACGTATTAATCAGTTAAACTTCGAAAAAGGTGCATTTGCATGTGTAGCCACCATACTCTCCTGCCTACAATCTATGCGATAGTTTGAACAGTTTTTAACAGAACAGATGCAAATTTCACAAATAAACGAATGACAAGGCTCGTAGCGAAGATGACAGATCTTCTTGGATCAGTGGGGAATACATAAATACTCATAGAACTTATTTAATATATTCATATAAATACACAAGCATCTGTTTCCAATATACATTGTATTCTTTTAGTCAGGTCAATATCTGACAAAAAACGGCCTTACCCATTAAAAATTTATAATTAAGTTTTTTTTGTTTTTGGTGTACTAGACCCATGAAAAAAAGTTGTCCAAAATTAGACTCCGGGAAGGTGGCTAATTAGCATAATTTCAAAATGGCTGCCAATGTAACTGAAATTTCCAAATAACTCTAAAATAAATTCAAATAATGCCAGAATCAATAATAAAAGTTGTCCGCCCGCAGACACTTGTAGTGCCACTTAAAATAGGACTTGCTACTCACCTACACCATCTCTATAAGTCACGATTTCTCATTGATACCTTTTCTGTGATGGGGTTTAGCTCTTCTTATGGGGAGGTGCAGAGATTATTAAAAAATGCTGCTGATGTTGTTGCACCAGAGTTACTTGCGAAAGGATCATTTGGTACAGTATTATTCGCTGCTGATAATGTTGACCATAACATCATAACTCTGGATGGAAAAGGAACCTTCCATGGAATGGGAATGGTGGCAGCAACAATACTAGGACAGTGACAACCCATGTTATCCATAGGAAAAACATTTCCAAATTGAATGTGAAATGTCACGGGTTGATATCATTGATTATCGTTTCTCCACATTTGCATGTCATAACATTATATTTGAAACACTTCCAGAACTTAATTTTCCTGCCCCAGTTGTAGACATTCTATGGAAGCTCTCAATCTGTTTCCACAGGGAAACACCCAACTGACAGGGAATGATGAACATAGTTCATAGCATATCTGACCACCCTGAAAAATCCTCTGTCACATGTCTCCAAGTGATCTAACTTGCATTCTCTCAACGCTTAGTTTCATTTGTGAACTAGCAGAGAAACACAAGATTTCGCCAATTGTGACATTTGACCAATTTTTGTTCTTTAAGGCCTCAGAAAAAATCTACAATTCACAAGAGAGGAGCCATCTGAAGAACATTACGTTGATGTTAGGAAGTTTCCATACGTTGATGAACGTGCTCGGTGCTATTGGTGCACTTATGCAAGGTTCGGGTCTGATAGGCACCCTCGAAACTGTTTATGGTGACAATGCAGTAAAGCATATGATTGGTGGTAAAGCTGTGCAGAGAGCATTGCGGGCACACCTCTTGGTTGAAATATGCTTGAATGGAATCCTGGTCTCTGAAAGGATGGAAAGGGATCCCGAGTTCGCTAAATCAGTGAATACGTGTGAAGACATGTACAACTCTTTGTTAGAAGGCAAGACCACATTAGAAACAGTAGCTACCTCGGAGACAAACGCAAAACTTCAGCAAACACTTGACAAAAAGAAACTTGAGTTGTCTGACTAATCCAGGACAAGTAAGCTTTGGGTTGCTTACATGAACATGGTAAAACGTGCAAGAATGCTTTTGATGGCAGATCGAATGGGCTCATGGGAAAGACATCTTTCTGCTGTTGCCGAATGTTTGCCCATATTTGCTGCTGCAGGACACTACAATTACCTAAAATCAAGTCACTTGTACTTGCAAAACATGCAAAACCTTGAAACAAAGGATCCTGTTGTATTTAGGAAATTTCAAGATGGATTCCATGTAATCAGGCGTTCAGACAAATTCTGGGCTGGCCTGGGTTCCGACCTTGTGATCGAGCAGACCTTGATGCGATCACTAAAGTCAACCAGCGGCTTGACATGGGGAAGTGGGATGAGTGAAGAGCAGCAAGCCTTGTGGGTGTTATCATCACCGCTTTGTGCTGAGTACAATCATGCGATGGAGGACTTCAACAAGCGTGCCTTTTCAAAGAGTGTGCAGCATAAGGAAATGAGCGGAGCCAGGATGAAGAGAGATCAGGCAAGCCTTGCAAAAAAATCTGGACTCATACAGCCCATTCTCTGCTGATCCAACATTGAGGAACATCATCACAGGAGTGGTTGCACAGGATGGCGTGAATGTTGACAACTATCAGAAAGTGGGGAGACAAATCATAGACAAAATGGAGGGTCAGCCAATTTCACGTATGCAAGCAAACGAAAGGATAAAGTGAAAACATTAGGTTATCCGGGCTCAGTGAAAATTTTGCAAGACAGATCTATTAATCCTGCCTTACTGTTTCAGAGACTTCTTGTCATATCCAATGCAGGCGACTTTTCTTTACAGGAGGTTCTATAGTATGAACTTAGTCCATTTTCCCCAGCCTTATTTGAGGCAAGCTAAAGTAATAGACAAATATGCCTGTAGCCTGTCAGACGAGGCTGTGACAAACGAAGTGCCACATACCGAGAGCTATGTCCTAGACAGTGGTTCTCTCATGCATCGCGTACAATGGATAAAAGGAAGCACATACGGTGCAATTGCGGACTGTTACGTTGACTTCACCTTACGCAATTATGGAATGGTGACAGTCGTTTTTGACAGATATCATGATTGACCATCAGTGAAGGACAGTACCCACCTGTGCCGTCAGCAGAAAAAACATCCAAAAGTGAGCTTCACTCCAACAACTGTGTTCACAGGAAAGAAGGAGGACTTCCTGTCTCAAGGTAGCAATAAGCAAGGGCTCATCAATATGTTAAGCGACAGACTCCGCGAGAATGGCTGCACCGTAAAGAATGCCGAAGGAGATGCTGATTAGGATATTGTTCAGGCAGCTATTGCAGTTTCTGAATATAAGACTACAACACTGATTGGAGAGGATACAGACCTGTTGATCCTTCTCCTCCATCATATGGACAGTCAGAAGAAAACTATGTATTTTCGGTTAGACAAAAAGTCAAAAGATCAAAGGGTGTACAACATCAAAACACTAAAGGAGTGCCTTGGACTACAGTTGTGTTCTCAGTTGCTGTTTATCCACGCGTTTACGGGATGTGATACAACATCGCGGGTTTTCAGGATGGGAATGAAAACATTCTTTCAGGAAGCTGCCAATGGGAATAAACAGTTAAAATCCTGTGCACTTGCTTTTACCAAACCTGGCCAGACACCAAACACAATGAAACAGCATGTTAACCAGTTGATGGTTTTACTGTTTTCCGGAAAGCAAACGAATTTTTTTGCTGCTTTGCAACATTCAGTATTGAAAAAGAAAGTGGTTTCAGCATCATCCTTTCTTGTGCCTGCTAGACTCCCACCAACTACATCTGCGACAAATTTCCATTCCCTGCATGCTTACTATCAAATAATGACATGGCTAGGACTTGAGAGTAATTTGGATGCCACTGAGTGGAGTTGGAAAATTGAGGACAATCAATTCGCACCAGGAATGACTGCAAAAAGCCCTGTGCTAGACAATTTGTTTAAGATTGTGCATTGCAATTGCACTGCACGACCGCTTGCACAACACAGCGCTGTACATGTAGGAGTTACGGTTTACCTTGCACCGCTGCTTGTGGACAATGCCAACTGGAATCCTGTGAAAACCCAAACAACGTTCTTCCAATGGATCGAGATGACACAGAAGACAGTGACGATGATGACTAATCAATTGTGACAGTCATAAGTGGTTTCTGACATTCAGTGTGTTATACATTTTTTATTTTTCAATTTTATACTCTATAAAACTGAACTCTTGTTAATATAAACGTAATATTTAAATAAGCGAATTTTCAGCTTTCTTTTTGTTTTTTCCTTCATGTGCTGTTGTGCACAACTTATTTAGCTATTATTTTTATGTAATAGTAGTATGTAATAGTAGTACCTTAGCAATAAAATATCTGAAATTGGTGATACGAAACACAAATTGTTAACTGAAATGAATAATTAGATTCATTGACCCCAGTTTCCTATCTGCCATTAATACATTTCGAGGCATTATTTGCATTTATTTTCGAGTTATTTGGAAATTTCGGTTACATTGGCAGCCATTTTGAAATTATGCTAATTAGCCACCTTCCAGAAGTAAAATTTTGGAAAACTTTTTTTCATGGGTCTAGTACTACCTAATGATACACCTAAAACAAAAAACCTTTATTATAATTTTTTTAGGGGTCAAACCTTATATTGACCCGACTATTTAATAAATAAACAGTGTTTTTAATAAAATTAATCGATTTATCAAAATTCATAGATTTTATTTGCCTACTGCGCTGTCCGATAAAAGATATTCAACAATATTTGTCTATTAAAAGTTAATAGTATATGATATCTGTAGTCAAAAACAGAAATATCGATAGCGCTATATCTTTTTTAGCACCATATATATATATATATTATTGAATGTATATAGTGTGAAAACTGTTTTTTTTTTAAGAAATTACCTATATTGTAAATAAAAATTCTCATAAATATTGGGGATCTTTTACAATTATACGATTTTTTCAAATTTAAATATTTTATTAATTGTTAAACATTTTTATATTTTCTCTTTTCATTTAACTGTTGAAAAAGTCCTTAAAAGACGAAAGGCCTCCAGTTGTTTTATTTAATAAACTTATAAACTTTGAGTCTGTGTTTTTTTTTATTATATCCATTAAATTGTAATTTAATTGATATTAAATAAACATAGTTTGCTTTATGATAAAATATATCTACAATTAATTTAAAAAAATCATATCTTAAATTATTAATTTCAATTTTGTTTATAGATTAAACCATAGTGATATAGATATTAATTTAATAATAAATTTTTACATTAATGTATGTATTTGTAATGTTTATAATTTTATAGATTAAAGTAAATAAAGAGATATAAGTGTAAATGGTAAAATCAATTATTAAATAATAATTATTTATAAATTATATTGTAATTTAAAATAGTATAAATATTTGGATAGATTAGTTTTTTTAATAATATACAGTTACTTAAACGCAACTTTTGAATATTATAAAATATTCTCCGATTTTTGTAACTATTCTACAAGCCAGAAGAGCTAGTTTAACATCTAAAAATTATTTGTTTTATTTTAATTGAAATTATATAGTTGAATTTCGTTTTTAAAAGAGGATATTAATATAAGTTTCCCATTTGTTTAAATATTGAAAATTTCAAAATAATAAATACTATTTGAGTCAGAATTAAGATAGTTTTGAATATACCGATCTAAAAATTCTATAACCCCTGCAATATAAGCGTTTCCTATTTCGACATATTGTATATATGTACACCATAAATTGAAATATATGTGAAATTCAGCACATTTATTTATTAAATCATTTTAGGATATTTTAGGATACGTCTTAGGCCATGATGATCCATATGATCCATACTATTTGAAAAATATTTTTTATATATTATATATTAAAACATTATAAACAAAATTAATGACTTAGTTCATAATTTTATTATCTTTAATAAAAAAAAATTTCAAAACTTGTGATTATCGATCTTGTGATCCTATAGGGATCATCTTAATAATCATTTGATATTTTATAATATTGATGGTACCATAATGTCCAACAAACACGCTTTATATAATTTGTAATAATTTGTTTACCTTTTTCTTATAAACTTCATCAATAGTCGTTCCATTTAATAATTTGTTTTCTATAGTTCTCATAATTTTTCATGCAATCACTGTTTTGTGAAATATTTCATTAATTTGTTTTAGGTGTTGAATGTCTTGCAAAAAATGAAAAAAACAAAATTCTGCTCGTGCAACAAGGTTTGATACCAGTATTGAAACTTATGACAAAGTCAACAATGGTTGAAGAACGTGAACTGAGCTTCCTCATCATTTGGACACTTGCTTTTAATAAAGACAATAAAAATGCCTTATGGAAAGAGTTTCGGTCTGTTCTTGAGTGTCCCGCGAAACAGAATTCATTCCAAAAAGGAAAATTCCAGCATGACGAACAATTCAAAAGATTGATCGATAAGTCGGAACATGCCAGAAAGGGAGCTCTGTTTGTTCTAGAGCCAAAAGGTCAGTTTTGTTGTTGTCCAAAAGTTGTAATCTTTCTTAGGAAAATGTTCTTAAATATAGACATCTTATTCAAATCTCATTTTCTCAACAAAGCAATTATAATATAATCTGATATGTGCGTATGTAATTGTATTATTTTATTCAATTATTAAAAATGAAAGAAAAAATATATTAAATATCATTTTAGTCACAAGTTATCATTTTGTTTTATGTAGTGCGTAATATCTAAACTAAAACTTTGTTAGACAATCTATTTTAATGTGATGTTTATTAAATTTATTCATTTTAGTCCAACCATCGTCATCAGGAAGAGCACCCACTTCTGAAGAAAAACAATCAAAGGGTCACATTATGATCAGTTATTGTCACAGAAACAGGGCAATTGCTGAAAAGATTAATGATGAACTTGTGAAACGAAAGTTTAAGGTAATATATTTTGATTGTGGGAAGTTTGGAAGTTGTCTTGATTATCAGTTGTTAAAATTTACATCGATTTTTTAGATAGGTAAGAGTTCATTTATAATGGTAGCAACTTTTCACAATGATGGCTTAAATATATTATAGAAATTTAATTCAATTAAAATAAAATTCTTTAAATTAATTCGTCACTGTATCTGTATGTATATCAACATCGAATTATGTAAATTATTAAAGTTTCGTTTACCCATATAAAGATAAATAAATGTGTACATCAGTTAAATGGCCTGTAGTTAATGGAACAGTCATAAAAACAACTTATAAACTAAGTATTAATTTTCTATACATTTTAAGGAAATTGATTTAATTAAGAAGTTGAGTAGAATAGATAAATTTTTATCGATAAATATTTATATATCTATTTCTACAAAAATGTAAACTTCGTAAAAATTCTTGATTGGATTATTCTAGTGATTCAAAATTTTAATATCTAATAAATATTTTGTTTATTATCTGAATTTTTTCGTTTAATTTAGACCTGGATTGACAAAGAAGAAATGAAGGGATCTGCTTTGGATGCAATGGCAAAAGCTGTCGAAAATGCTTCAGTTGTGCTAATTTTTATGTCGAATGATTATAAAAGCAGTCAATATTGTGAAACTGGTAATCCACTTTTAGATTTCATAAATATTCGTTTTGTGTCGAGGAGAGCTTTTAAAATATATATATAACCAATTATACAAAATTTAAAAAGATATTGTAATTGTATTAATAGTCAATTTGAATTGTAACAATTTATTGATTTACATAATTTTTCTTATTTTTATTTCAATCTATTTTATGCAGAAGCGAGCTATGCCTACGAGATGAAAAAAAGTATTATTCCGATTAGAGCTGAACCATGTTATTGTCCGGATGGTTGGTTGGGAGCTTTAAAGGCCATGAAAACTTATTACGACTTCAGCGGCAAGTACTCTTACGAAGAAATTCTGGATAAATTTTTGATTGCGCTTCAAAAAGAATTAAACTTACACAACATGGATGATTTGGTATGAAAATAGATGATACTAGTTCTTCCAAATATTATGTTTAAACAATAGTCCAGGCCCTAAAGGCTCGTTCGTTTCAAATTTTATGAAAGAAGCAAGAAACAAACATTTTTAAAAGGTTTTTATATGTAGTTTTCGAAAAACAATGTCACTTTCTATTTTCGTGCAAACATTGCTTGGTGACGTCATCAAAATATGAACGTCTTATCAGCTTTTAGTTCACTATTATCCTAAGGAACCATTTTAGAGCATATAAATGTATTACGAACATACAGGAAGTCACCCTTTGTGTGTGAATTTCTTATCAATTTTATTTCCCTGAAATTATACGTATATACCTAGAAAATTGTATATTTTTCCAATTTCAAACTTTATTAATTAGTTTATGGTAATTATAATTAACGAAAATAAACCTGTTATATATGACCCTACATATTATACGATACAAAATTATTAATCATATAATTAATCATAAAATCATATATTAATATATAATAAACACAAATGTATAATATACATATTTATATTATTAAATTAAATGTAGAATATAATTATACAAAATATTGTTAGACGTCCATAAAAATTTAAGTATAGTTGGTTCATTGAAGTTATGTAATAAGCATATATGTACTATGTCTATATATAACAGTTTCTATGTAACAATTATTTGTAATTTTATCATAGAATAAATTTTGCTTTTTCTCAATACAAATATATAACTCATTGAACTTTCTACCGACTCAAGCTTTGCATAAATATCATCATCACTTAAATTAGATATGACGTAAATTTTGTCACAAGTTGTTTTGCAAATTCCAAACCTTGTATTTGATGCGGTCTATTCATATTACATACATTAGTGCCAATTTTATCTATAACGCCTAGGTATCATTTCTACATAAATTTAATAACTGGTGTTCTCGCTCATATTGAACAGAAGTATATTACAGTATAATCCGCTTTTAACAAGATTGAAGGGACCGTAAGAATTTGCTTGTTATAACCGAGGTTTATGTAATGTATTTTGATACTTAATGTATTTTGTCGGGACCATGAATGGTTGCTTGTTATAGTTCTTGTTATAAACGGATTATACTTTATATGTATGTAAAAATATTAATAAATTTTGTATTATGCGATAAAGACAAATATATCAAGTAATATAATGTTTCCAAAATAAGATATATGCAAATACACGATATAGAAGTGAAATACGATATATATGAAAATACCACATTTTAATCAAGAAAATAGCAATATTTTAACTAGCTTTAATTTAAAGGATGTATTTTTTATAATTAAAAATATAATAATTGGCCGATAGAAAATTTTTTTAATTTTTAATTATTTATGATAGATCAATTTTTAAATACTAAATTTTATTTTATATTTTAGGAGATGGATATAAAACCATCCAAAGCGGGAACATCTCACAGTGCTCATGTAGCTTCTCCTTCCAAAGTTGTGGCTCCAACATTCGTAAACTGGAGTTCTGATGATGTTCAACATTGGATGACTGACAATGGCATTAAAAAGTAAAAAAGAATTTATATATGTACATAAATACAAAATCAAATGCCTAATTATTTTAGCCATTAATATCTGTAATTTATAAAGTTTTTTTTGGATATAAATAATCATTTCAAAAAAGAATCGTCCAACATATATGGGATTAATTTAGATAGTTATGATAGTCACGTTTTGAATTTTTGTTGTCACATAAAAAAGATTTTTGTTTATTCAATATTTCGATGTTTTTCATCGATAATAAAGTATTTTGCTTTTTTCTCAAAGGAATATAGGTCAACAATATTACATTTGAAATGCATTTAAAATTAGTTAGGGGATTCTGAATGAGGTTGATATTATTTTAAAAACCTTTATGTATAACGTATATGAAAGATAAAAATATTAAATTAACAGTTTACTAAAAAAATGATTTTTAAAAAATTCAGTACAACGCAACATTAACTCACGAAGTTTTAAGACGCTTGTATTTTGGATATGATGAACTTTAGACATGAGAAGATTGACCTTAGCGATACCTGTCAAACTTAAAGTCAAACTGAAACCTTAATACGGAATTAATACTGCCTTTGTATTTAAATTGTAGACTACCCTCCGACGATTCCATTTCTGGTGAAGAGCTTGTTTATTTGAAGAAATTATTGGAAGAGGATCCTAAGAGTTTCAATGCTGAAGTGAACTCGATGTTCACCAATATTCACGACAAAGCTGCTTTTCGGAAACTTATCGAAAATGTGTGACTTTTAGATCTCCTCAAACAGTTGAATCTTGTAGTTAATTCTTTTTTCTTTTTAGTATAGCTTTTTAAATAACTTTACATTGTGCTGTTTTATTTTTATATACACACGAAAATTGTTTTACAAATTTAGTTTTAATAATACGTTGAGATTTTAAAACAGTTTTGACAACAAAAATTTTTCTCATATTTATTTATGATATTTTTATGCAAATTTACAATACATATATTTCACAATAAAACTTCTAATAATCAGTTATGGTTTATATTTTTCAGAATAATTTATAATAATCTGAATAATTTAAAACAATTTTAAAATTTAATAGCCATACATTAATAATCAATATTTGTCAATTTATATAATTTTCCCCTTTGTATATCACGTAGTTTTTATTAATGATATATTTAAAATTAATTTAATATAGACATCACAATATTATAAAAAAACGATTCGTTCACTTTAAAATTGTGTAATATGCACTATTTGTTGTATATCTGTCATACAATTTTTAAAATTTTAATAATAGACACAATTTAGACTAGCTGGATTAGACAATATTTTCTGCAGTCATTTTATAATTTTACAATCGACTTTGCGTTTCATTATTTAAACTATTGTTCCCGTTTACAATTGAACATTCCAGTTTTGACTGAATTAAAAAAGTAGTGATTTAATTTTTATATATAGAAAGAGGTTATTATAATTAATTGGGAATGCGACGTCTGTGTCAATTCTTACAATAAAAAGAGTACAATTATACATTGTTACAAATTTTTCATAAAAATAGTGAAAATATAGTCATTTTAAAACAGTTCTGGTAAATTATTAAATGTTAAAAACTGATTTTTTGTGATGATACGATTAAAAAAATAATAATAAACAAATATGATCAATTTAACTAATTTTTTTGTCAATGAAATTCACGATTTTTATAACATACTTTTAATTACATTCAAGTGTATATTCGCCAACTCATAAAAATATGTATTTCTAATTATTGATTGCTGTATTATAGGGTTAGCAAGTTGTACTTTAACATAATTTTGTGAACGCAGTCAAAAGGGAAACAATGTGGATGTTATTTAATTGGTATTGGTATTGGTTGTACGCAAATTGAATTCATTAACTCTATAGATCGTACTTAGTCAGGTATAACTTACACAATAGTTGGCAAACCTTCAAACAAACTAGTAACTAAGTGTCGTATCTGAGAGTTGTGAAAGATATTGTGCAGAACTGTTTCTGTCTAGTGAAGATTCATCAGAAGAGCATACTCCAGCACTACAATAGGTACAATGGTGTTTTGTATGAAACATAAATGGTCTATTATTTGTCAAAATCAAATTATTTACCTTATAGTGCATACTGCCTACACACTGAGAAATTTAACTCGTGATTGAAATTACATATTTTAATCACAATACCTATATGGCGCTATGTTTTAGGGGAGGACATAAAGATACAAGTCTAAATATAATACGAGTAAAATCCATCTAAATAAAGTAAGGACGCTTAAACTACTAGACCGGTTGCCAAATTTAATTTTTTTGCTAAACCTGGAAATTTCATGCAAAGTTTTTTTTGGATTGATTTTGGTAGCCCATGGTCTACTCTTTCAGAATCTGCGGGGGGCACTCCGGGCACCCTTGAGCGTTTTAAGAAATTCAAGATGGCGTCCAAGATGGCTGCCGTTTCAGAAAACTCACTATAACTCAGTTAGTATTTGACCTAGGAAGATAATTTTGGTGTCTAACCATATGTTTTGAGGGCCAAGGAATCCTTTGAAACTATTTATTTCACTGGTTGGGGATTGCATCATAGGGAAATCCAATATGGCCGCCAATATGGCTGCCATATTACAAAATTAAAACAAAAACAAACAAATTCAATATTTTTATATATGTTGATTGAATTATAATTATAATATACAAGAATATTAATGGTTCCAACTACAGAAAATCATTAAAAATGTTTGTTTTCCAAACATTGAGTTAGTGGTACGGTAATTAGGACAGCTAAGTAAGATTCCTGCAACCTGCAGCATAACAAGCACAGAATATTGTACATTTCAAACCGTCCCTTGTGCAGCTGCACGCACGCGTTCTGCAGGAGTTGTCACTCTTGCATCCACATCTGATCATACGCATGACAGTTTCTGGGGCGAGTTCTATATTTGCGGGAAGAGGAACTGGTTGTGGCGTCTTCAGTTTCGAGTCTTTCACCCATCCGTCATTTCTGCATCAAGTTCAGGCGGATTGCTATCTTCCAGTGAACGCCACACAATGGCTTGGTGATGGGCCCTTCTTACATTCTCTTCAAAGGCCTCATGTGTAGGAGGAAGGGAACACAGGTTTGGTGGTGCCGCGGAGGCCTGACCCATTTTGGATGCCCATACCCTCAAGCGTGTTTTGGACATTAATTTGGTCGTAGAATATTGACCGTAACAGGCTGACATGAATGTGGTTGCCTGCGCAATCACTGATTCTATGGGAGAATCAATTACCCCTAAAAGGGATAGTGAGTGTCCGACTGTTCGATCCTTAATTGGTGATTCCATGGTGATACGATTTTTCATGCTTCCAGCGTGATAGTAATGAAGCAAGAGAATAACAACGACTGTGTCATCGGATATCACAGTTACATCACTCGTCCGAGCTGAGCTGGAGGCTGAATGGCTGCATATTGCATTTGAGGCATTCAAACAAATGCTTACCTATTTCTTTGCCGCTGGCCATGTGCATTATGCGAGGTATGGGATGTGCTACCTAAGGGCAATGGAAGCCCTCCAGAAGAGGTACTAGTCCGGTTCATGAAAGGAGAGCATGTGATGAGGCACCAGCGCGAGCTGTGGAATGACCTGTGGAGTGATATGTTTATTGAAACAATTTTTTTGAGATATGGCCATGGAATCAAATGGCATCATTGAAATAACCTTGAAGCCGGATACGCTCAAGGTCTGGTCAATGAGTCTTCATACATGTAGTACTGTGGAGGCTGCTCTGGATGAAATGATTTAAAACTCTAAAGATCAGGACATTGGACATAAGGAAGAAAAGAAGACAGGGATAGAGAATGACAATAAGGACCGAGAAGCCAAATTAAGGACGAAGTTTGAAAAGTGTATTGATCCACTAGATCCAGACAAACATCCGGAGGATCTAGTGAACATTGCAACTGGTCTATATGGAATCCCGGGAGTGAATGTGCAGGAGGATGTGCAGAAAGGATTCAAACAGATGTGCGAATTTGGATAAAAATTACCTGGTGGCTTACATGAAACAATTCACAAGACCGTGGCTACCATGGAGGCTGCAAAAAAACATGTCAATGTGGGAAGTGCTAAAGTGTACGACATGAATGTAATCTACTCCAGGGTCATAAGGTTACAGACTAGTGAGCGTGATGTAGATAACAAAGATGTTCTGTCCTACGAATTGGCCCCAGTACCAACGTCTATGTTTGACACCACAGGAGAAATGAGACCTGCAACATCAAAGTCTTCCTTAAAGCTACAGCTTCAGGTTGAGGTATCTGCTCGGACAACAGCAAGTGACACTTCAGTAGTTGTGATTGATGGTTCAGCCCTACTCTGGGTGATTCCTTGGCCTACTCTTGACCACTACAGACTACTCAAACAACTTGAAACACGACATTGCCAAGAGACTAAAAGTTGGATACGTTCACCTAGTGTTCGATCGGTACTGGAGTTAGCCCAGTCCACAAGCTGGAGTTGAACACCAAGTTACCACCTCAAAAGACTGTATTGACGGCGACCGAAAACAAGAAGCAGTTTATAAACCTGGTTGTCAAATTTCTGATTGAAGACGAGTCATTCCATGAATACACCCAAAGCCACAAGTTGATAGTGATTGGTGAGAACGCTGCCCCATTTGAGATCAGCCATGGTGGTGTAGTGATAAGAAGAGCAGACCTTTCAACTAGTCATGAGGAAGCAGACAATATTATTGTCCAACAAGTGATGCTATCTGCTCGAAATAATGAAGAAAGTGATATAACTGTGATTTCCGATGACACTGACGTTTTCATTCTCTTGCCTCATTATTATTACACTGGAAGCATGAAAAATCGTATCACCATGGAATCACCAATTAAGGATCGAACAGTCATTGACATTGAAAAAACCGTGGAGAAGCATGTGTCTTTTGTGAATAAACTCTTGCCAGCCCATGCTGTTCTGGGTGTGATACAGTAGCATGCTGCTATGCGGTTGATAAAGGTACTGCATTGAAGGTTCTGAAAGCTGGAAACTCACTATCCTTTTTAGGGGTAATTGATTCTCCCATAGAATCAGTGATTGCGCAGGCAACCACATTCATGTCAGCCTGTTACGGTCAATATTCTACGACTAAATCAATGTCCGAAACACGCTTGAGGGTATGGGCATCCAAAATGGGTCAGGCCTCCGCGGCACCACCAAAACTGTGTTCCCTTCCTCCTACACATGAGGCCTTTGAAGAGAATGTAAGAAGGGCCCATCACCAAGCCATTGTGTAGCGTTCACTGGAAGATAGCAATCCGCCTGAACTTGATGCAGAAATGTACGGACGGGTGAAAGACTCGAAACTGAAGACGCTACAACCGGTTCCCCTTCCGGCAAATATAGAACTCGCCCCAAAAACTGTCATGCATATGATCAGATGTGGATGCAAGTGTGACAACTCCTGCAGAACGCGTGCGTGCAGCTGCATAAGGGACGGTTTGAAATGTACAATATTCTGTGCTTGTTATGCTGCAGATTGCAGGAATCTTACTTAGCTGTCCTAATTACCGTACCACTAACTCAATGTTTGGAAAACAAATATTATTTTTTATTTTTGTAGCTGGACCATTAATACTTTTTCAATTACTATTCTTGTATATTATAATTATAATTCAATCAACATATATTATAATATTGAATTTGTTTGTTTTTGTTTAAATTTTGTAATACGGCAGCCATATTGGATTTCACTATGATGCAATCCCCAACCAGTCAAATAAATAGTTTCAATGGATTCCTTGGCCCTCAAAACATATGGTTAGACACCAAAATTATCATCCTAGGTCAAATACTAACTGAGTTATAGTGAGTTATCTGGAACGTCAGCCATCTTGGACGCCATCTTGAATTTCTCAAAACGCTCAAGGGTTCCCTGAGTGCCCCCGGCAGATTCTGAAAGAGTAGACCCTGGGCTACCAAAATCAATAAAAAAAAAGTTGCATGAAATTTCCAGGTTCAGCCATACTTCTGCCAGACTATACACATTAATTAGATAATCAAATTGCACATCTCGTTTGTTTATATATAAAATAGGTACTTATAATTAAAAGGTTAATCCAATAATTTCCAATCTGTTCTTTCTTCTTGTTTCTGCAAGTAGAATATACGGAAATTGTTTCGTTTTAAAGAAAGAATTTGATTGGGTTTAATAAATATTTATCAAATTGCTTTTTAAAAGCGAAAATATTTTCCGTATATGATTGAAATACAGGAATAACGCCTCTGAATTTGGTATTAATTAATATATACATAAATATATTTCTCCTCGGACGATTATTATTAAACAATTTTTGTCAACTTGCCGGACTATAGATAAATAATATATACTAGGTTTATTAATAAAACTAACATTTATACTTAGATGTCATTTTACATCTTTGAGAAATTTGAAAATATTTCTTTTAAATAATAGCTTTTATTATAAACAAAACAATATTGTATAAAATCTGCGAATTTCACAATCATTATACTACTAATAATTGACCGGAAAGGAATGATGCTAGCGTCGTAAAATGATACTCATATTGATTTCCCTTAACTTCATCCCATTTACGCTACATTGTATTAAGTTTTGTCATATTTATTTGATTATAGTATTTATTATCCAATTTATATATAAACATATATACAAATTTCGTATGTTGATATCATAAGTCATAAGTCATAAGTCATAACAATATTTTAAACATAAATAAATAAATTATTCAGAATAAATGGCGAAATTAACAAAATTAACAATTTTTGCCCTAAATGGTGATAATATTATTTTTTATACTGGAATAATTGTGATCATGACTATGCGCTTGTTTAGTTTATAAAACTCTCTAGTATTTTTATCTAGTAATGTTTGAATCATAATTGTGTTTATTTGTTCTAGAAAAGATATATCAATAATATACTTTAAAAAATAAAACCGTTCTTACCCCGTCGCTAGTGTCAAAAGTATCAACTACCTTGTTAACTATAAATAAGAAATAATTGTTAATTTATAGTCTTAAAACTTGTTCTGTAACTAAATAATTTGCGAGACTGTTCATTTTTAGATATAAAGTTTGCAGAGGATATTGACCTAAAAATGAAAATTAATTAATTAATGTCTAAGTCTACATTTTATTGGTTGTATATTTCTATGTTTTCTTTTATTACTTTTTTTATAATCTGTCTACAAATGTGAGGTTTATAATTTCAAAGTGTTTCCTTCAATGACTCCATGATTCGTGAACCTATCATCTAATCTTCTTCGATACGCTGCTGCGGTAGGCTACTATTAGAACAATATTCTATTCGTCACTTTATGTAGAGGGAATTTCAGTTTTGCGGATGAAGTTTGTATCAAAATTATGTTACAATCAAAATCCTTTAAAATATGTTAAATTCAATCCAAGCAGTGTTCTTGAAATGAATTGAGTCAGAGAATAGTGTTTTTAAATAACAATGAAAAGGTTAAATAATCAAGTTTTTTGCAAAGAGTTAGTATGTGCCTGTAACAAATTTTTTGCACTATATATTACGTAATTTTTCCATTTTTTTGGTTAATTATTAGATGAATGATCTGACATGTTAAATATTTTACAAGTTAAATACATGTTAGAAAACCATTTATTTGCATCTAATAATTTTTTTGTGTGTTAATATGTCGTATGCAACTATATTATATATTGGGTATAATGATAAATGAACAAAATCTATTATTAAAATTTTTAAAATATTAAGCAAAATATTAAATAATTCACATTGTACGACTATAGACAACTATAAATTGCCTTCAGTATGTATTTTTTAGCGGTATTTCATTTCATGGAGCAATCATTATTTCTTCTAAGACTGAGAAGCTGTATATTTTATTTTTATATCAGTTCAAAATACAAAATCTTTTTCGGGCATTATCGTATAGCAATCAAACGAACCCTTTCAGGTCGCTAAACAATCGACTGGCACAACTGCCAGCCAGGAACAAGGTAATTAAATCGGTCAGAGCCGGGGCTCGAACCCGCTATCTTTCGATCGGCAGTCCGACACACTACCACCTGCGCCACCTCGGCAAGACGGAGGAAGACAACCGGAGTTAAAACGAAGTCTGTTTTTAATTGGATGCGAAAAAACATTGTACGTTTTTATATTGTTTTATACATTTATTCATAAACAATGCCACTTATTGTACTCCTTGGATATTTTTTATTTATATAAGTATTACTTAACTTATTCAAAAATTTGCATACTAGTTCAAATTTCATTAAAAATATTTTATTTACTATATTGACACGGTGTTAAAATTGGTGCGGGACATATCTGAAAAGAGAATGCTGAATAGATAACGGTACTTTAATTGTTTTACCAGTTGCTCCCAACAAAGCTAAAACTGCATTTCTCTGACTGAACCACTATATGACGATTCCATTATATATAGTAAGGAATAATTTAAATAATGAACAGGATTGTATGATTCTTACAACTGCGATTACAACCGCAACAAGTACTTCTATATAAACACTAAAATAAAATAAACTACTCTTAATGATTATCATCAATAACATTTTTACACTTGCAAATGTTATGAGTGACTTGATATTGATGAAGTTGAAGACTAACGCAATTGCGCTTCACTGTGCAAGCCCACGCCTCCAGACATCCAATATCGCGGTACATGGCGGGACTGGACCAGCTCCAGTGCGAAGTGGGCAACTCATTCATCACCGTCACGGCAAACCAACGTCGGACCAAGGTATCTGGGTTTTTGTTAAGCGAAGGTATGCAGCCAGAGCATA
>JAUZNC010037903.1:7707-18479 GCA_034780395.1 Vannuccia rotundouncinata | reverse complement strand
CATGTCACACAGCATCAACAATACAGGCATGTCACACAGCATCAACAATACAGGCATGTCATAGAGCATCAACAATACAGGCATGTCACACAGCATCAACAATACAGACATGTCACACAGCATCAACAATACAGGCATGTCATAGAGCATCATCAACACAGGCATGTCATACAGCATCAACAATACAGGCATGTCACACAGCATCAACAATACAGGCATGTCATAGAGCATCATCAACACAGGCATGTCATAGAGCATCATCAATACAGGCATGTCATACAGCATCAACAATACAGTCATGTCATACAGCATCAACAATACAGACATGTCATACAGCATCAACAATACAGGCATGTCATGGAGCATCATCAATACAGGCATGTCATACAGCATCAACAATACAGGCATGTCATGGAGCATCATCAATACAGGCATGTCATACAGCATCAACAATACAGGCATGTCACACAGCATCAACAATACAGGCATGTCACACAGCATCAACAATACATGCATGTCATAGAGCATCAACAATACAGGCATGTCATGGAGCATCATTAACACAGGCATGTCATAGAGCATCAACAATACAGGAATTTCGCATCAAAATAGATTGTTTTCTAGTAATATGTTTAACACAGAAACCATATTATATTTAAAAACTTATTTTTCCAAATATTTTCCAAAGTAAATTTATTCCTTATTTGCTATTTTTGAATTTTTTTATTAATTAAAATCTTGAACTGCTTAGTTGCGTTTACACATTCTGATAAAAAATCCTTTGAAGATCTTATATCAGTACTGTTCGAAATTACGCTTGAATGAATCTTAATAAGTCTAATCATGCTATAATAACATTATGTCTTTGTCGATTTTAGCATATAATTGCAACCTTTTTTATCAGATTACGGGTGTATATAATATTTCTAAATTTAATGAACCGTGACGAAAAAAGCGTTGTAAAAGGAAGACAAAAACTGTATTATCAACAGTATACACTGAATCAATATATGGAATCTAAAAGGTATGGCATTTCGTCTGTTCATTTTAATCTTATTATATTATTCGTCGCTGTGAGCAGAAACCAAAAACACTTGGTTTTTGCTGATATAGAGGGGAAGAGAGGCTATTCGAGAAAGCAAGACTTTACGAGGAGAAGTAGTAATATGTTCTGTCATCTCACGTAGGTAGTAAGTAAGGAATAGTTGGGATCAAAAGATTAGCTTAAATCTTGAGAGGGTTTTGGAAAGGGATTACTTTCCGTTAAAGGTGCTGACTGATGCTGAGACAGTTGGACATATAAAAAGGCCGTTAGATTTCGGGAAAGAGAGTTTTAATCTCTGGATAAGAAAGATAAACATGAAATCTGGTTCGAAGACTTCTATATTCTTATTAAAAAAGTGATAGTGTGATTAAATAATACAAAACTGTCGTATTAAAAGAATTTTTTTGATGATCATTATTTTAGAAACTGTACATTATTTAAAAGTATCTTATTTACAAATGAAACAAAATTCTAACACAATCTTTTCGAGACGGAATTTACTTGTCAACAAAATTCTTTCAAATCAGTAAAGACAAGTTCATACAAATTTTAATCAAACTAAACTCGGACACACGCCACCTAAGTTTCTGGAGTTAGCGAAACTATTGGGGTTAGGGAAAACCTCAATCTGACAGTTGATGCTGTGAGAAATCTGATTTTAGCTCCAATTGAGAAAATGCGAAGCTGCCTGCTAACATCAGACAGAAAAGAATAGTCTATGAAGACACGCCCGACGAAGCACAAGAAAACAACAAGAAATAAGTGTGGAAAGTGAATTTAATGGACAATGAAAGTAGCCATTGTTTTTATCTTTAAAGACGAGGATGCGTGCAGGTGTTGTATGTACCACGCTCAGAAGAAAAAGATTTATTTTGTATATAGAATAAAAACAGAGGGTCACAAAAAAGTTATTCAGTTAATTTTCGATTAAATTTTACAACTTATAGACTACATCACATATACATCGACAAACAACTTGACATTTATTGGAATTGAGGACATTTTGATGTTCATGTGAATTTTGATTCAGAAGATTTGATGTAATTTTATTTGGAAATATAATAAGACGTTTTTATAAAAAAAACATATTTCCCACAGCGACTACAAATATGTGAAAGCATTATTATATATGAAACGATATCAGAATAACTTGAACGCTGTGATGATATTAAAATAAGTTTTGTAATTAAGAAATTTTCATGATATTCAGAAATAATTAAAAACTATAATTTGCTCCCTCATAATATTACACATTCTCCTAAAAATACAAGGTTGTAAGTGTTAAAGTATTGCCATAATACGCTCAATCATTTAATAAAGAAGAAAGCCTTTCATATGAAAATCTCTTGTAATAAATTAACCATAAAAGCTGAAATATAATGCACGCAACTCTTTTAAAAATAAAATTAAAGTCTGACTAAAAATAAACAAATCAATACTGCATAAAAATTTTATTCTGATAAATATTTAAGGTTTATAAATTCCCATAATTGTAAAAAACACTTCAAATTAAGCTGCATATAAAAAGTTTGCAAATGAGATTATACCAAGTATAGGGGGGAGGGGTGTCTTCTTCAGCTTGGTATGGCACCACCTTCGGAGAGGCAAGGGCTGGATCATTATGTCTATATAAATGCTCTCCCCAATCATCTCAAGAGCTCTCTTGGCGTGGCGAAGTAATTATTACCGCGTCTCCTAAGTAGTTTAGGAACTAGAAAGGTGTGAATTTAATTAAAAAACAATATTCATGTTGCTTGACAACAAAGCTTTGAAGGATGTAAACAATGCATTTCTGAATAGATAATAATCGCGATCAGTTTGCAAAACTCCCTTGAGTAATAAGAATAATGTTCACATAATTTTATAGACAGGGGTGTTTATATACCTCAAACTGAACTTGACAACAAGGTATGCTATGTATCCTAATTAGTTTCAGTATGGTGCATGTGTATTGAAAACAATCATTTTAATGAGCCGTGTATCAATTCTTTAATAATATGCTATATAGAATTATAATTCAGGTAAACAATTCGTCTAACTATAAAATAAAACACATTTCTCGGAAAATCAATATTTTTTTAGGTTAAAAATAGATGTATTTTACATTTTCTTGCAAGGTGGCACACTATATTTACCACAGCTTTATAAATACTAAATAATAAATAAATTAGCTGTAAAAAGCGTCTTACTTTATCAAATAAATATTATATTTTAATAAACTAAAGATTTCAAAATAATCGTGCAAAAGAGTCAATCATGTTTAAATTTATATTGGTGATAACTTATTGTTTACGTTTTTAGATATTTAGGCATTTTGAGATTTATCAATAAATTTTGCTAACATGAAGATGTTCCTAGTTGAAACGGCAAACATTTGTGTTTTTTGTTGTTTTTTAAGACGTTATTTACGCAGCAATTGAAAATTTAGAGTGTATAAAATGCACATTTTAAAATCATTAATTCGTTACAGCTGACTAACAGCTGACCTATATCTATATAACAGATAATAAACTGGTAAATATTTGTACATATTGTGCTCACTTATAACTCCTCACAAATAAATTAAAACGATAATAAATATTTATTGAATTTGCTTAATACTATTAACACAGCTTTTTGAATTATAAAATGCCCTAACAATATTAAAGAGAAATGAAATAGACATATATGTACCCATACTCACTCCCTAATCAAACAATACAATCTTCTAAAAAAAGGAAACTTTATATGTACCTAAATTATATTGAACAATTAGTTGTATACGTAAAGCCTGTTAAATGATACATTTTTGCTTTTATTCATGCATTGTCATTAAATAATAGAATTGATTCTTGATCAGTATAAACTATATAGAGGTATTGATTTATCTAGATGCTTATCTATAGATAGGTTGTATAGGAAGGTGACAATACGTCTGTAATAGATGATATACTACAGGATGACAATACAATTAGTGAAATGACAAATGAATATAATCAGACAATGTTACTTTCCATAATACCCTATATACTCAGAATAGTTATGTATAATTAAACTGTAAAATGTACGAAGCATTAAATACAGAAATCAATAATTCATTAATAATTGTATAACTTAAAACAATGTTTTGTTACTTTGTAATTAATCTTCTTTTATTGTTAATTAATATTGATCAAAGTGATTAGAATGCGTTTTGTGCCATAGTTGAAATTATTTTACAAATATTTAATTTTTGAAATATCGAAATTAATGTCAAAATTATTTAATCTTTTTAAATCTGATCAAATAATTATGGGGTTTAATTTTTTATTATTTTCAAACTATTGCGTAAAATATAATATAATAGTAAATCAAAATAAAACATATTTCGATAGCAAATGAAATATAAAACTACCAACCATAATATAATACATAGTGCTTATATATAATTCTTAAATCTCAGATTTCTATGCAAATCAGATTTTGAATACCTGTTTAAAAAATCCTTTTGTATTCTTTATGACGCTGCCTCTAACTGACAACCCATTTTTATAACTAAAGTTGATCGGAAATAATTTCCACAGCAGGTTTTGAACTATAGAGTCTATAACTAACCACACTGTTGAGTTGTATTATTTGTTTCAATACCGACGCATATTGTAGCAGATCGCGTGATGGAAATTTGTCAATTCAGAGTTCGGAACATCGTTTGACCAACAAATAAATTATTGGGGAACTTTTCATCCAAAAGATCAGTTACAGCTACTATGGAGAATGTTTTTGGTCGTATTTGAGTCTTTATACACTAGTTGGAAGTGGCTTTTGATATAAAACTTTGTCTGTTTATACACCTGCAACACAATTAAGATAGTTTAAACCAAGAATTGTATTTTTCACTTTACAACTATCCTCTCAGTTGCACTTTTTAATGATTTCTTTTAGCGCTAAAACTATTTCTTTTATGAATGATGATAGAATTATTTTCCTAATGGGTTCTTGTCATTATCGAACCAGCACCGAGACAGCTCATTCATTTTCAACTAATTATGAACCAAATTGTAATTAATAACATTTTCTAATGAAAGCTATCTCGTTTTGTGGCGAAGGTTGATAAGGATTTAATAATTTTAATTTCAGAGTAAAATATCTTATCTGTAACAGATAAATGTTTTCTAATATTTCAATTAAGTTAATTAACAGTATTCAATAATGTCATAATTGGTTAATTATACGTTTTACATTGATTGTAAAAAATATTTTTGATTTGCTGAAATCAATGTAACAATATATTTCACAATTTAATATGTTTTAATATTTTTAAAAAGTTACAATTAATTAAAATATTGAGTTCTAATTTTCTTGTCAATTCTAAACGATTCTGGATCATTGATTAATAATAAAGTAATATTAATTACAAGCTGAAAGACTTCAACTAGTAATCTGATTACAAGAATTTTCCATTATTTCTAGATAATTTCTTCATCAATTAAACAGTTAAATCACAAACTTTTATCAACAATCTGACTGTATCTTTATTTATAGAGCCACAATTAAATCGAGCGATGAAAATTCACCAAAAGTCACAACATTTTATTACACTTAATTGAGAATTTTCTATTTTATCATTTATTCTACTGTTTAAAACCAAAATAGATTTTAAAAGTGGTTCTATTCATTCTAGACAGATAAAATCAATGCGTGTCAAATTATAGAATTTAGACAAATTAATCAATTATTCATAAATATATACGAATTTTGTGAGACATAAAAACAATTTGTGTGTCCGCGTTTAATATTTCAGCGAAAATGGTAGACTGCAAAGATTAAAAATTATGCCTTTCAACTGTAATAAAGAATTTATTCGTAAAAGCATTGCAATCAAAATAAGTTTGTGAATCTATATACCGATAAAACGCTCAAAATCAGTATTGCAAGGAAATTGATCAAGTTTCCTATCATATTGACCTATAAATGTTTATCTTAATGACTACCCAACCAAAATACTAATCGGCCTTGAAAGAAAAGAAAGGATTGATTATATTTATCTAGAGGTTCTTTTTTATTATATTGACTGTTTTTAGAACATATAGTAGCAACAAATTAATTCAATAAATATTCATAAGTTTATAACATACAATTATTTGACAACGAAACATTACACTCTATATAGAATGTTTCAAAATGTTAATAAGGCGATTGTTATACAACTGAATTAAAGATATATTAGATAAATTAGAGGTTTAATTAAACGTTGAACAACAGCACACGATATTTCCAGTTGTTGGTGCATGATATTGCATAATTATTTTCTGGAAAGACATCCCTACGCATGCGTTATCATCCGATGTTGACTCTTTCATTACAACATACCCTGGAGTTCAACACGAAATTTAAGACATATCCATTTCCAATTATTATTAGACTAATGCAGTTTTCCTGGCAATATTTTCAATCCACAAATTTAAGGAAAAAATTAATTAAAAATATTTTGATAACCAATGTTCAGATTGATAAATATACATTGTTTTTGAGCTCTAAAATACAACATCTAAAATGAATGAAGGTCTAACCCAGACCCCCAATTAATCAAACCGGAAATGATATCCATTTACGTCTAACCGAAATGTTTCTACCAAATATAAATCAATTTCTCAAAAACCGTTTTGTTTTCTTCAGACATGAATTAAATTTGGCGACAGTAATTCATTATTATTTCATGCAGGTAACTCACCCTTCGCTTCACCTTCTTAACACTGCTCATTTTGCGCAGACGCACAGTTGACGAAGTGGACGAATTGTTCTTGTAAGTCTTTCCAGCAGCTGCGCCTTTTGAGGACTTCCCGGCCCCCTCGCCTCCGCCCAGTAGAGTCTCGTGCTCACTTAACGCCACGATCGTGTGACTCTCACGACGTCTGTCGTCTTTTCCGAGTGGTTCTGGCTCCTCTAATACATCGTCTTCGTCGTCCACATCGTCTTCGAAATCCTCCTCATCTTCCTCTAAAATGAAATCGTTTTCGTCGCCATCATCTGGGTCCATACAGATCTCCACTGACGTGGTGTACATAGTGGCGATATTATCACTGTTGCTCTCCTCAGTAATCTTTCTACCTGAATTGGAGATGTTTTGGCTCAAGATTTGAAGACCGGCCATCTTCTTGTTCTAACTAGGATTTCTCCGAAACACCTGACAATTGAAAAGGCAAAGTATTCCAGTAAATGTTATACACGGTATTGCTATGTCGATTGATTAGAAAAATAGGATAAAAGTTATGTCGTTCCTAATAATATAATAAATATTTCACATTTGAGATTTCATTGGGCAGATTAAAACGACCAATCCAATTCATCTGGGAATTATCAGAAAACAAAACCTTTGGAAGTAACAATAGATACGGTCATGCGATATAATTGATCATTGAGGGTGTTTAACATTGAACATAAAATTTCGTTGGAAGTTTTCTAACCGTTTCATATTTAATGAAATAATTTATTTGAATTGAAAACAAAACAAAACTCTCAATGATAAAAACTGTAATACAAACCAAATTAAATGAAACACATAAATTATTTTAAATAAAAATACTAAATATATAGATATAAGATATAATTTTAAACAATTTGAAAACATTTAAGAAAAATAATATAACTACATTTTGTTCAATTTTAAAATATCCAAATTCACATATAGAATTTTGCTTTTCGGAATATAATCATTGCATGAATTAGGATAATAAATTAACTTTGTTTAATGATAAGTGAATTTATTTGAATAATTGATTAACTTTTCGGTAATAATTTTCTATACAAATATATAAGTAAAATCTTGAATATAAATTAAATAATTTGAAATTATTTTGTTCTTTGCTGTGTAGAAAATGATTATAGAAAAGTTAATTAATTATTTCACATAAAATATATTGATTTTTGCACAATAATTATCTACCATGCATGCCCAACTTTATTGGTCGGATAAATTAGAAAAAATTTAGCAAATTAAATTGCATAAGTATATTAAAAATTGTTTTATTATACGCATATTATATTTTTATTAATTAAAGATGATTTTTTAAGCTATTCAATTTATAAATTATCTTTTTTATTTAAAAATTAAAAAAATGTATTTATTTAAATCGTTTAAAATTTGATGCATGTTTATTACAACTATAATTGGTTAATTATCTCATAATGTATGCTACTCAGTGCTTTACTTTTAAACAAATAGCCATTTTTGAAAATTCATAAAAGGTGGTAATCTGGGGGCAAGTCACGACAGCTTGATATTCTCAAATTGTACAATAAAAAATGCCACCGAAAATATAGAGCAAATTCCCAGTTTGGATTTGGGGTTAAAATATCAATTTGTATTAAATAAACAACTTTATACTTTATGCTGTGGCGTATTTATAATCTTCATTGTGTGTTGTGTACCTATATTAAGCTATATTGAGTATTTGTCATTAGTACAGTAAATAACGATATCTAATTCTTTACATATAAACCTTTTTACAGATAGGTATAGTGTAATTAAAACACCTGTTTCGTCATGTTGAACATATGACTGTAGACATATTAAGTAAAACATTTGTTTTAAGCCTCATTATTTCCTCTTTGATGTTGATAATTTTTGCTGTAGGTTAGATTTATTCAGAAAAATGATAACATCAAGATGTGTTATTTAATTGCATGCTGTAGGATATAGTGTCCTATTCGTCGTACTTGTTTTATGTGGTAATCAATTATAATTAGCACATTGCGTTTGTCGATTATATTTATACATAATGTTGTTTCAATATTCCATTTACCTCTTCACTGATATTAAATTAAGGAAGAAAATAATGAATAATATAGTTAAATGATAATTAAACAAATAAATAGTTAAACCTCTGTACTATTCTAAAGAGATAAGTCGTGTTATGCGTGTCTATAATATTACAACATTTATTATTTCGAGGTATTTCCATTATTATAAACTTTCAAATTTATTATAAGCTACAGAAATATTCAGTTACGTGTATCGTTGCTACATTATTTTGAACGCCTTTTTATTAAAGTCCACGTGATGTGTGAATTAATTATACTTTCATGTATCAGTTTATGGCTGTGTACTTTTAGATAACATCAGCCAAAAATGAACAAAGGGTGTTCAACCTTCCCAGAATGAGAGCATATTAAAAGAGTTCGATATTAATTATTTATATTTTAATATGCGTAACAAGCAATGCATACATATTTCATTGCAATCTTTTAATTACATTTTTCTCAATTATTATCAAATACTATTTATAACTGGCAAAGAACATACAATTAATTAATACGATTTCAAATAAAATATTCCAGTTGACTGTAAACCATTTACTTTTGATTTAGGTAAGTACACAATTCTAGGATATTACAATTAATTGCCAATCATCCTGACCTCTGCTAAAACATCATTTCATCAAGTCAGTGTTGTAATCTAATTTTTCCTAAATTATTTTTTTTCTACGCAACAGAAAATGATTTTACATTATTAATATATGGCAGTGCAGAACAGCTAGTATATGAATCTCAATTGCGTCGTCAAAATTACGAACTACAGCGATGTAAATCTTTAACAATCATGGGAGGTGGGGTGGGTTTTAATCGCCCTGAACAAGAGATGATTGAAATCTGTTCAAAATCAGTTTAAATGACAGTAGGTAAGAAAATTAAAATTAAACAAATTTCATGATTTAAATCTTTCAACTATTTACATTATTGATTGATTCTGTAAATTTCTTTAACAGCGTAAATATGAAAATGCAAAATATTTTCCACGGTCAGACTTAAACTAAAATTATTTCCGTTCAAATTGTTGGAAATTTACAAAATTAAATTAGTTGGCTGAACATTTGATTTTCATTTAATCGAAATTACGAAGGTGAATATCGATTATTTGTCAGAAGTGTTGGGTCAAGATTATAAATGGAATCATTATTAATATTTCGAGACACATTTTGAAGATAAAAAAACAATCTTACAGAGGATATTTGTTATTATTTGTTATTTGTTGGGAGGGTTATTAATGCTAACTAATTGATAAACCAGGATATCGATATCGGTTGCTGTCTTCAAAATTAATAAGAACGGAGAAATTGTTTGATTTTGATTCATAATTGGGAATAAATAGACAAGAATTTTATATATATTACAAACATCGGATAATAGTAATTAATAATTGCTATAAAAGTATTTCGATTAAATTAAAACCTCAAACATATGATGTATATTTGTGTTGTTGCATAAATGCGAGTCTCTCACAACGTGTGACGATTTCTGAGGGGCCCATTAGACATCATATTAGCAATTTTAAATACTGGGGCAGAAGCAACTTATATGAAATCTTCTGACATTTAATATTTTTAGTCACTGAATAAACTGTGATGACTTCAGAGGAATAATAGGATGTCCATAGATATAAACCCGTGGGCATAGAATTCCTTCCGTAGCCAAAACACAGCATAAACATTTGCATGCGTGGCATGTCATATTTGTTTGGAACGTGCTTGATATTACGTCTCTAAATATAGTGCGATAAACTTTCCCGCAGAAGAATTTCAATAAAAGCAACAGAACGAGATTATTTCGAATTCAACCGGGTAAGGTGAAGATGAAGAAGCTCCTCCTAGGGCTGCACTAGGTGAAGATGAAGAAGCTCCTCCTAGGGCTGCACCAGGTGAAGATGAAGAAGCTCCTCCTAGGGCTGCACCAGGTGAAGATGAAGAAGCTCCTCCTAGGGCTGCACCAGGTG
>JAUZNC010037892.1:0-18487 GCA_034780395.1 Vannuccia rotundouncinata | reverse complement strand
CTCCCTTGGAGAGAGCAACTTCGGTGAAGGTGTTGTCCAAGTTGAAAATTGATCGGGTATGTCGGAGCTGGTGCGGAGCAAGATTGCTCACTAGACCAGGGAATCCAGCGAGGCCGACATAAACTGCAGAGAGTCATGAAACCCGATCTTCATATTTTTCCCCCGTGGGTTGGTCGGTGTGGCCTTCCTCACTTCAAACTCCGCGTCCATCGCCATATAACTTTCCTTGGTCTGGGCAATAACCGAAACGTCCCATCCTCCAACTTTGCCCAAACCCTCTGCGTAGATGATAGGCGAGTCATAACCCCGGAAATTGTGAACAAACATGGGGAGAAAGTTATCGCGAAGCCTCATCTTCCAATTACACTCCTTGCAGGCTGCACCTCGATACGCACCTGGAAAGATAAAAGAAAAAAAAGAATTTAATATAATTTCATTAAATAATAATAATTAGAAAATGAAAACTTACCGGTAATATGGTCATGCTCGCACACTTTCCACTTTTTCCTGGACTTGTCGTTCGGGTTGAAGCGGTCTGAGCAGATGTAGCAGAGCTTTGTCATCCGGTGAGTAAACTCCTCTCTGATGGACATTTGAACAGCTTGTCGAGCGTTAACCTGGTTCCATTCGTACACTTCCTTGGCCAGAGCAGTGAGTGCAATCATGGCCGTGTGCTCACAGTTGTCGCCAGAAAAAACCTGATAGCAGCTGTCAATCGGAGCGGCTCTAAGTCCTGGATGTGGTACTAGGAGGAATGATATAGCAGCTGCTTTATGTTCGACTCTGTTACTGTTCTTCTGCAGAAAACACTCGATATCAGCGTAGACGATATAGGATAGGCGCTGTACGGCCTGATGCTTCTCAAATACATGATGTGTCTTCTCTGATGATGGTACCAGTGTCTCTGGCTGACCTGTGTAGCAGTATTGTCGATGATTAGTCAAGTATTCTTCCTTCATAAATGGTTGGAGACAACGCTCGCAGTGCTTGCATCCTCGTTGAGATTGTTTACCTCCTTCCCATGAATTGAGAAGCCGGTTAAGGTTGGCGATTCCGAAATAATGAGACTTTCCGTCTTTAACCGGAGTGACAGTCAAGACGTTGACAAGTCGAGGTTCTTGATCGTCAACATGCTGTCGGGGATAACCGCAGGCGCGTGGCTTACGTAGGGGATGGTCTTCATTCTCCTCGATCCACTCCAATAGATTAATGAAGATTCCCGGGTTCAGCTTCTCAAACCGCGGGATATCGGCAGCTGTGATGGGGAAAGTGAGACCGGTGAAGTTGAGCTCATTAGCCCACTTGTCATAGGACGCTGTTCGGTATCGATGAGAAGTGATATCATCATAGTGTAGAATGGAGAGAATTGCGTACATGAAGCAGTCGTTATTGCCCTCAATATCAATGTTGATGACAGCCTTCCTTATCTTGAGTCTTTGTGGGAGTTCTACTGCTCCACGACCACGACGATGAGGTATGCTGTGATAGCTAGTGATCCTCATATCGAACCACTCGACCGTCTCGATGATCCAGTTTGATCCAGTAAATCCTCCACACGTCTTAGGAGCCCAGCCTAGTAAAATTATAAAATTTATAGGGATAGAGAGAAATATAGTGGAAAATAGAGAGAGAGAAATATATACTTTCGATTTCATCCTCGAAAAACATATCGCTTGACACAACCATTGCTGGAAGTGAAAAATTTGTTGTTCCGAGCGAAGAATATCTCCAGTAGTGGGGTCTATTTGAAGAATTCTCAGGGAGATAACGGGCTGGACCTTGCACTCTGCGCACCCGCTGAGTAATGTCGTCACCGTGCGGTAAATGTCCTCTCGAATGGATGAAAGAAACTCGAGAGGCTGGATTGGGGTATCAACCGCCTCGAACCTGATGTAACGTACAGCACCCTCCATGGCTGAATGGTTCTGATAGCGGTGTACGACCTCGTTTTGATATTCCTTCATTACAGGTATGGGTTGTGGGAAACAGTTCTGGCGATGGGAATGAAGCTCAGAATAGTCCGTGAAGAAAGTTGAGCATTGCCCACACTTGTACGTTCGTTTATAGCCAATGTTGGACATGGCTGACAAAGATGTGGAGGCTGATGTTGTAGAGGAAGCGGGAGAGGCTGGTACTGCAGGTGAGCCTGAAGGGGTCGATGCTGGAGAGGGTAGTACTGCTGGTGATAATGTCGGTGGTGTGGCTCGAGGGGTCGGTGCTGGAGAAGCTGATACTGCTAGTGATAATGTAAGGGGTTGGTCTTGAGTAGAGATGGGTGTTGGAATATTGGGCCATTTTGAATTAAATACACTTTTTAGAAATCATAATAAATAAAAATTATAAGTATTTTTAATTAATAGAAATTTGGGCGTCGATCTCGAGCCCTTATTGTAAATAATATTGGTTAAAATTAAATATATAATATAAAAGTTAAAATTTTGGCGTCGATCTCGAGCCTCCCCTATTACATTTAATATAAGCTCTTAGATGGTATTATATTTTTTAAATGATTGTATAAAATCGTGGAAATAATTTACAAAATATTAACAAAATGTTATAAGTACTTTAAATTATTGCCAATTTGAGCGTCGCTTAAGTGCGAATTTTAAAATGACTTGTAAATAAATAAAGGAAATATGATAATATTAAAAATATATACTGCACAAATATATTGTAATTAAAAATTTTAACAGTAGCAATTCTCATCATGCAATCCGTCGTAGCCATTTTATGCAAAAATCCTGCCACCTAATATGAACAGGAGTAGTCTGACAAGGCTCAATGAGTTTATTGATCAATAGCTGATATGGAACTCTACAGACATTCGTCTCAATGGTTTACGCTCTTGCGCCCGCCATTAATAGAGTATTTAAACCATATCCACAGGCTCATCCCATGCAAGACGACATCATACATTAAACTTAATTAAAGTATATGTACGCATGGTAAGATTATATTAGAACTTTGCATTGCTATACTGTGTCTCATTAGTCTACTAGATAAAAATATTGTAAAATTTGTGCAAAATATATTTTCAAGAAATATCATAAAATAGTTGTAAATGAAATTAATTTCGAATTTATAAGTAAGAAAAAAAATTAGTTTTTTTAAGTAAATTTATAATTTTTTAGATTTTGAAATTTTTTTTATTTTTTAAGTTTTTAAATTTTTTTAAATTTTAAAATTAAAATATTTTTTTTTTTTTAATTTAAATTTAAATTTTTCAAATTTTCAAATTTAAAGGTTTCAAAATTTTTAAATTTTTAAATTTTTAAATTTTTAAATTTTTAAATTTTTAAATTTTTAAATTTTTAAATTTAAAATTTTTTTTTTAAATTTAAAATTTTGTTTAAAAAATAATAATAATAATGAAATAAAAAATATTAAATGCACTTACTCTAAGATAATAACACAAATAGTCACAGAAAAATAATGATAAAATGCGGACAAGAGCGACAAGGAGGCCACGTCTAAGCAAGAAAATATGTGAATGAAAACAGTGAGGGAGAAAACTCCTTATATAGGATTTTTTCCAGAACTAATCGGACTCCTATTGGATAATAATTTAACTAGCAAAGGGGTAGACAAAGGGGGAGGGGGTGGTCGAACAAAGGATCCTTTGTTGGCCTAGATGTCACTATCTCTTACTACTAGTATATGTTTGATAAATACATATAAAATATCAAAAGGATCAAGTAAGTTAACAATCATTACTCCTATTCTTGCAAGTTTGGTAATTGTCCTGAAAGTTGAGGATTAGGTCCACTGTTGGACATTTGTTCTTTGTACAATTAGTGTACAATAAGTCGTTATAAAAATATGGAATTATACAGGGAACTGCTACATCAGTGGACACTGAAATTGAGAAAATATCGCAATTTATTATGATCATAAAATAAAGGAAGACATATAATAATTGTTGAGTAATTTAACTACATTCTTTTCCGCATTGCTTCCAGTTAAGGGAAGATTCTGGTCTGAAGGTATCTATTGGACAATAGGCAATACCGCTGTCATTCCAATCTTTGGTACAATCGATATAAGTTCGACCTTTATAGAAAAATGGAAGTTTGCATAGGTCTCCGTTTTCAGTCAAAACTATAAAAAGTAAAACACTAAACTTAACTGTGCGCTCAATAATTAATTTAACTCTGTATATAATAGCGTTTGATGATATTTGAAGAAGTTATAATCAAATTGAAAGTGTTTATGGAATTCAATAAATGAAAAAATAAATAATGTGAATAAAATGTTTTCAAATTTATGACGAAATTCACCAAAAAAAGGTCAAATTGATTACCAGTATTCTGTTATACCAAAACAAAAAGTCAAAATAATTTTAGGCCAGGGACCAATATCTCTTGCCATCACAATTTATACCCTCTCCTCCTCCCTCCCACGCCCCCACTTCTTAGCGTCTAAAAATTATCAAAAGTTCACTGATCCAGCACGTAATTTTATTTTTAGTATCAGTAGTCCGTTGGCAAATATTTTTTGCACCTTTCCTCTATAGTACAAGAAATTGTCGCAAGTATTCCATGTCGTCTTCCCTTTCAACCTGTCGATGGCCCGCCACCCTACATTCATCATGTGTGTAGACAATGCCAACTAAAACAACTAGTGTTGTAGATATTACGTATTTACTAAATGTTTTTCTAGAAGTGCAACCTAGTTATGAAGGCTACGCACGTAGATATACCAAATTATAAACAAGAAAGCAAAACTTTATTCGACTTACTTTCTTTAAAGAAGCAATCGCCAATGGTCAAATTCACCGAATTAGGCTGTTGTATCAGGCACCAATATTTGTTGGGGTTATTTCGTCTTTGCAAACAATTGTAATGTTTTATACCTCCATACACAAATGGAATAAGGCATTCGATTCCTTGCAAAGTCATGACTAGAATAACATGTATTGAACCGTTAATTAAAATATTTAATTAGATATTTTAACATTTTCTTGAAAGGATAGCTAATTTGCAATAATTCATTTAATAAATAAATATAACCACGCACGCGTAGTGTCTATGAAATATAATATTACTTACAATCTTTACGACACATTTGTATGAAACCATCGCCAATCCCGCACGCAGAATTGTTGTGAAAATTGGAATTCGGCTTGCATGCAGTTATACATTGACTATTATCGATAGTATATTCTGAATAATTTAAAGGAAATGTTTATATTATGCATGGATAACAGTGCTTAGATAACGATTAAAACATTAAACGATTAGTAGTAAGAAAGGAATCTATACAAATCAACAGTCTTTATGTTTGCTCTTTACTTGAATTTATATTATACTTTGTTTCATAATAAGAATTTGTATTAATTCGCCAGGTGCCATCCAGATAGACAATGGATAAAAATACAAACACAATCACAATTAAATATAACACAGCTTATTAAATGCACCTTTATAATATTAATTTTAACCATTTTTAAAGGGATCATCTCTTGGCCTTCCTAAGAGGCAGGTAAAAAGCCAGAACAAACAATTGAAAGGTGACTGTTTGTAAAGCAACAAACATTTTAATAAAAACTCAAATTAACAAACCAAAATTAACAATTGTCCAAATCTCAGATGTTTCGTGGCTTCTCAGTTTTATTTTTTATGATATAGTTGTATCATAGACATTACACTATATAATATAGATATATAAATATATAGAAGTATAGATATATGACTATGAGTTGCATATGTATGTTATTTCGTAAACAAATGTTTATTTTACTGACGGTTATTTAAAAAATGAATAGATATCTTAATTTTATCTCTATTGTTTTTATATTTATACGACAGTTCTGCATTTACCAATAAATTATAGACATTTACATGAACTAGAAGAATTTATGGCTGTTTTATGACAGAACTGTTTTGCTTTGGTAGTAAAAAAATCTCTTCCTCTGATAGCTTCTTGGTGCGGGAAAATATGGACTAGTTTTAACGCAGAAAAGACGTACGTTTTCCATGAAAACCAACAGTGGTAAAGCAGCTCTCTCAAAGCTTGCAGAAATACAATGTACACATCCAAAATTTTCAGTATAACCTCTGTTTAATATTTCAAAGAATACATCCCACTAGATGAAATTTCTTCTTCATTGCTGACCTGGCTGCTGTATGTCGTCTATCTCGCCAGGTGCCATCCATGATCGCTCTAGTTATGCGTGAATCAAAAGCTGTCAGCATGTTTCTACAACATTCCACTCGATTATCTTGGCTCTGTTGTTGGCTCTAACGCATCTGTATCGATATTTTCTCATGATCTTCTGTCAAAATACGGTACACATTCTCTCACAGATATGGAAAATTGCGGCGAGTTCGGTATGGTAAGATCGTTATCATCTTCTATTGCTTCTTCAATCATAGTTATTTATTAGTATATCACTAGCTGGCTGGAAACTGCCAAGTACTCGTTCAAATCATTGCCGAATGTTCTTAGCAATCAGCTGATGTCTTCGTAGATTAGAAGCATCGTCAGGGCATGCCGTAATTGGGATTTTGAGAAAATATCTTTTGAATTTATATCATTTTTTTGAGTGAAAATCAGAAAAATCCTTTTAGATCTATCAAACTCCATGTCTGCCAATTACTGATACTAACCTAGAGATATTTATAAAAATCGATTATTTTAAAAAATTTAATAGATGTATATCTTTTTGGTAAATTAAAATATATCGATGTCTATAATTATTTTTTAAATCTCATTAACCTCATGAGGAAACATTTAAAACAATAGAGATAAAAATATGGTATCTATGCATTTTTAAATAGCCGGCAACAAAATACTCAATTTTTACGAAATCACCAATATTGACAATTTTTTATTATCTTTCCATAATATTTAATGTTCATCAAACATGGTCATTCAAGTCAAACAGAGAAAAAAAATATAGAGTAAATGCAGGTCCCTCTAAAATACGGTAATGAATTTGATGGAATAATTCGAATTAAATTTAGCGATTAACATCAATATTTCAAGCAAAGATATCTTCAATTTAATTTTATTTTTTGATGTCTCTTTAGGGGATCCATTTAGAAGCAATTTTATTTTAAAAGTAAAGGAGTAGAGAGCAATGTATAACTTATAACTTATAAGAATCCTTCTTGGAAATTTGCAGTGCAACTGGTGGTCGGAAATAAAAACTGAAGATATATCTTTTTAATGCAGATATTACATTTCAAATAAAACTTATTAAAACAGCTGTACTTTAATTGAGAAATTGCCTATCACATAATTAATATATTCAAATAAGTAATTCCGTTTTGCAAAATTACAAATTCGTATTTACAATTTGGTGTGCAAACTGAAAAAAACGCTTGCGAGAACTTCATAAAACTATAACCAGATTGTTTATATCAATATTCGTCCATGAATATAATCTATCAACTCTACCAGTTACGTTTATGTGACTCAAGTTTGCAGTAGTCTTACGTTTGTGTGACTTAAGTTTGCAGTAGTCTTACGTTTATGTGACTTAAGATTGCAGTTGTCTTACGTTTATGTGACTTAAGATTGCAGTAGTCTTACGTTTATATGTAGACAGTTTGCAGTAGTCTTACGTTTATGAGTAGACAGTTTGCAGTAGTCTTACGTTTATGAGTAGACAGTTTGCAGTAGTCTTACGTTTATGAGTAGACAGTTTGCAGTAGTCTTTCAATTTAAAGATGTCATAATTGTAGTCATACACGGCGCACCATGGTTTCGTATTGGGCAGAGTTGTTACGCATTCCCAGTGATATAATCCTTCGTAGATGAAAGGAATTGAACAGTTGAGGTTGGTTTCAGTTTTATCTAAAATAAAATTATAGAAATATTTATCAGGAGAAGAAATATAAACTCAACTAAAACTCGAAAACATATCGGGAAACACCATGCTACATAAAATAATATAATTGAACCGGTTGCTGAAATATACTAATAAAATTAACTAATAAAATTTTTAGTTAGCAAAATGATGTCTTCCCGTTTTCCTCATACTCTTTTGGCTTAACTAAGTAAAAATTATTCATTTTTTTTACGTAATTAAATAATATGCGCAAATAAATAAGGTTAAAATTTCTTAAACTAGACATTTGCAATAATGCGTATTGATTTTCTGATTTTACATAGATGTCTTCTTGAAGACGTAGATGATTCGAAATTAAATAATTGTTTATTGTAAATATTACAAATTAAAACATTAGTACACATTATGTACAACATCTCAAAAAAATATATTACAATAAATAGATCAAATTTAGGATGAATAATTTCTGTTATATGATAATTTTCTATCATATTCACAATACTCTTAAATATTAAATAAACATATTTATTTGTTTTTTATTCCAAATTAATACCTATGTTTCATGGTAAGTGGCATGGTTTCATTAGATAGTTATAGTTTAATCCTTCTTCGAAAATAACACTTACAAAAGCATTTTGTTTTCCCCAAAAACCACTTCGTCCATTTACCCTCTACCCTCTGCGAGTTATGGTTAAGCAACACTTCTCGAATTCTAACTTTTATTTCATCCTGATTTCGAACTGTGGAAAGGTTGTCTAAAATCAAATTAAGAATCCACAAGTATTCAATTCATTAATATAATATAATAAAATATGTAAAGGTATATAACGATTCTTTAAAAATTGTATATAAAATATTTTGACAAATTTATTACATCTGTAATCAGAATTTTAGGACATGCGTCTTTATAAAGCGTTTTATTCAAAAGTATCAAGTCATTTATTTGTCAAAATATATACCCATTATTGAAATAACATATATTTTTACATTAATCTACTTTGTGATTAATATTAGGAATCACATTATATAGAATATACATTTAATTGAAATGAGACAATTTAGACGTTGTTTAATACTAATAATTAAGTAAATTATGGCAGTAATAATGATTAAACAAAAAATATGTGTTCAAAAAGTATTTTTTAGATTTAATTTCAAGGTAACTTTTAAATATTTTTTGTGTTTGTGTTGGCCTGACATTCTTGCAAGAGAATTTGGACGACTTATGGAAGGAATTAAAGCTATGTTATTTTGGATTGCGTACTGTATTTCACTTCAAATTTGTATTTTTATTCCATCTATTTCTAAATTTGTCAGTATTTATATTTCGTGAGCTTTTTTTGAGAATTTATTGTTTATATTACTGAGTATTCACGTACATATTACTCCTGTATTTGGTAGTTTATTGGTATTATATTAAGTGAGTTTATATGCTATGATTTTAGTCTAATAATAAGTTTGTCAGGTTTGATTCTTAAGATAATCTGTTAGTTCTGTCCTCTTCTGCTGATACTAATCTGGGTTCTACAATAAATAATAATTTGCAACTCACAATTTTGTTTATCACAATTTACTATAGTCGTGATGTAAATAACTGTTGTTCAAAAGTTTCATTATAAAGTTATTCATTTCAGTTATTTTGGGAATGAGAGTTAAGGAGTGATGTTTCTTTATAATATGTGTCTTCTCTTTTTAGTCAAGTAATTAATGATAACAGCGTATTTATTAACTGGTCCTGAGTTACTTTTGAGATGAGAGTTAAGTAGGTATGATACTGAACCCAGGCAAGTATAATCGACAGATATATGCAATAACATAGTAAGTTAATCATTGTAAAGTCAACAATTAATTGAAACTTACAAAAGTTGAAAACAAATTCAGTGTGGTAAACAATTTTCTTGTAATGGCAAAATAACCTAATATATTGTGGATATATATAGACAGTTTAGATTATTGCTAAGCCTATTTGGAAAAATGTTATAATATTTCTATTAATTTTGGATATGGGAAATAGGGAATGGTTTCATAAAGCTCTCGCAACGTAAAATTTGCGATTTTTTGCGTTGCTATATCTTTTTGAAACTGAAAAGTTGTGTTTCATGAATAATTCACATCGCAATTTTTAATTTTATTGTAATCAAGGTTTTTCCGTATAATAAAAACGTTAATAATAACTAATTATTGTTAAAAAAATGCTATGATAATTTTTCTATATTATTACAATTATTAGTTTAATTGCATAGAGTTTTTTTTCGCAAATACAATGTTTCTATAGATTAAAAATACAATCATATTTTATATTATATTACATTATATTACATTTTATTCAAAATATTACATATATTAAATTAATTTTAATTTTGAAAATAATTTTAAAACAATAATAATACAACAATTTATCTCATTACCGGCATATTATTGTCAAACAAGTATACCCAAACTTATTTAGCTAGCAAAGGCTTAATTATATATTTAAAATAATATGAGACAAACTAAAGGTGTGAAAAACGAGTTCCAGCGAACAATTGCTAATTGGTTGTTAGAATTTAAATTGAAGTATATTGAACTATTTCTAACTATTTGAATACTAGTCGTGTTAGGGTACACATATTTACTTATAAACGACGCAACACTATGGTTAAGAGAAGAGCGATTCTGAGAAAATTAGAATTGCAAGCTATACTTACAATTAAGCGATTCGAGAGAAATAAATAATTTATAAAAATCAGCATTAATATTTTAATCATGAATATTTATGTATACTTTTCAGTTTTTATTTAGAACTTTAAAAAAATGAAATATACTATACTTGTTATAATAAATAAATTTTTATAATTTTTTTTAAAGTTTTATAATAAATAGCCATAAAATAATATGACACGTGTTGCCATAAAGATACTGACATCACTATTATAGTTTATAATAATATAAAAATCGTATATAAGACTATAAAATATATTATTTTTTAAGAAGTATATACTGTATATGTATTAAGAATTATGTATATTAATTCATTTTTCAACTTATTAGTTTATGGCATATATTCAGTTTTTATCCAAAAGCGAACATTTAAACATCTAATAATTTGCTATTCTTTTTTTAAAAAATGTACCAAATTAATAATTTATAATTATGCTTAGGTCTGTTTTATTAATGTGATTTTATTAATTATTATTGTCAGTTCGATATTAATTTTTCGGGTTTTAGATTAGTTAAATTTCCGAAAGATAATTTCATTATTTTAATTTATGTATGATTTACAAATATTAAATAATATTATATTACTAAAAATAATGAATGGAGAATAAAATTAATTTTAAATTAAAATTAAAATCAGGCATCATATACTTGCAACTATTTATAATAAATTGCACTTATTTTATGGAAATATATAAGTTGCGACAGGTTTTTGTGTTGTAAAATCTATTTGCGAATTGCGTTTGCGAAAGATTGATAAAATCGGTTGCGATTACGAATTGCGATGATTGAGCTTTTTGAAACAGCATGCATTCGAGTACGCAAATATTTAAAAAAAATTGCGATGCGTTGGTTTTATGATACACTTTGCGATCTGCGTCAACGATTTGCGTTTGCAATAGCTTCATGAAACTACCCCCAGTGCTTTATATTCTTTATCTACACCATGAAAAATCTATATATAAATTGCATTAGATCATCCAACAATAAAACATTTATGATACAGAGTACTTCAGACTGAGGCAAAGCACAACATCCTCATAAAATAGCTTTTAAGTCATCTGTAGAAATTTACCCACTCTCTGCCAATCAGAAATGAGTATTTGAGTAATTCTATTTATTTCTCTTCGGGCGACGGAAAATGGTTGAATATTTTATCTTAGTTAGATTTAAACATATATTATTTTTTGAACTCCATAAAATTAATGTAATTGTCATGGCAAGACAGTCATGTCACTCTAGTTCAAATGGTTCATAACAAATAAGTTCAGTTAATAACAAATAATTTCAAACTATTCAATTCTAAATAATATAGCATAGCACACATTCTTTTTCCTACAAAATGTTTGCTACATATTAAACTAAGAACAAAATAGACGACAAAATTTAACAAAAAAACATTCCATTCATTTTTACTTACATTTAGTAATTTTTGCATCAATTCGATCTCTCAAAAATGTATTATTCTCATCGTTATTATACGAGCCCTCAATAGTAAAAAAGGAAATATTTTTAGATTGAGAAGTCCATCTTAAGAGCCCATAACATCTGGAACTGTAGTCTAAATCGGCCACAATATCACCTTTTAGAAAAAAAAGTATAATCGATAAAGTGCATCCCTTATTATAAATCATTCAAATTAATTAAAATTGTTTCGTTAAATGACAGTTAAATTAAAATCAATAAAAAATGACTTATTACTGCATAACTATATTGGCCTAAGTCTGGATCAAGCTAAGATCAACCAACTTCGAGGGGTGGGGATACAGAATTTCCGAATATAATGTTCCTATAGTTCCAAATTTATATGAAATTTTTCCGTTTTCTGCTAGATTATGTTGCAAAAATTGTAGAAATGAAAGAAAAATGTTTTTTGAGAAAAATCAATTTTATAAATTTTTTTTTTTAAATTTATTAAATATATTTTTTTTTTAATTTAAAAAAAAATTCTTCAAATCTTTCGAAATTTTCATATGGACAGACAGATGCTTATTACAACTATAACTGGTTGATTATAACATTTAGTGGATTTTTCATGATCGCCATATGGGTCTACGAAAGTCATTTTTGATCCAAAAGTAGTAATTTAATTTGAAGAAAATTCCCGAGAGCTTACTATTCTTAAGTTGTTAAATAAAAAATTCCAGCGAAAAGAGCAGAGAGTGGACGAATTGTCCCGCCCCGGTATGGTATGGATAGGGTTATTTCTGTATCTAACAATCACGAAATTGTTTTGTCAATATTTCCCACCTCATTATAAAACTAATTTTACAGTACAATGCAATGAATCAACTGTTATTTGCGATCTAAAATTATTTTACACTATCTCAAACAATTATTTTATTATCTTATAAAACTTACCTTTAACCGGAGTTGAATTTGTGATTATAATGATCACTATAAATAAATATTTGTAATAAATACCATCTGAGAACATTTCAGTCTTTCACTAATGTGAATTTTAACTGCAATTCTTTTAAGTAAGTTTAAATGCAATACTTTAAGAACAGTATTTGTATAATTTAACGCATTTTCCGATGCATTTATTGACACATTGATTAATTCAAAATAATGCCAATTTGTATGTCATGTTTATTTGATTAAAACATAATTTTAACATTATCTATATATAAAAATTGGTTACTTGGATTGTCTTATATAGAAAATAAAATGGATTAAAAATGTATCATCGTATTGATTGCATTGATTGCTTAGACCCATATACATAGATATGTCTCATTATAATACATGACTATACTCCACATTTACAAATTCATGTAAATCGATAACGTAGAATTATTTGAATCAATACAATACGCTGTATCTTTCCATATATTTCAATATTTTACTGTATAATATATTCGTATATATAATTTTATTGTTGATAAACTGCTAAGTATTTGTAATTATATAATAGAGGGCCAAAAATAACCAAAAGTAACCAAAAGTGGCCAAAAGTAACCTCCCATCAATTACACCAGCCACGGTCCACCTTGAAGACTAGCTCTATTTTTATAACATTTTTATCCAAAGATGTCTACAGCAGTGTCTCCTTTATATACGCTCAAAGTAGACCGCTATTAATATTACCTTCGAATAAGAATGAGTCGAGACTACAGAAATGACCGTTTTGCATCAAAAATGGGTTTTTGCTGAATAATTAGCCGTTTATGAGGACTATGTCATTTGGCATCCTATATATGTTTTACAGAATTTCTATTTTAGTTATTGTAAATCTGTCCCAGGGATTTTATATGATTTTCTAATCAATTATTTCTATATTTTTTTAAATGCTTTAGTAATTTTTAAAAGTTTGAATTAATAAAAAAATATATAGTTTATCAATATAATAGAAAATGGCAAATTATACAGATCTATTAAACTTTGACATTAAAAACAATTTTTTAAAGATTTCATCGTACCGATGGAATGTAAAATACCAAACACATTAAGGCTCCATTCACCATTTACAGAAAAGCAAATTCAAGACAATATCAAGAGTTAAACACCGAAAAATACAATTAATCATGCCAAATGGGCCAAAAACACTTTTAATGATCAAGGATAAAAGAAAAAAATACTCAAATATACTCAAAAATACTCAGGCACTACCGAGTTATTTTTTTGTACGAAAATGAGTGCTCGAACTTTAAAGATACCTGCAAAAGAAATTTGAATAAAGCAACGCAATTCTTTGTAGAAACACAAGAACTAAAAAAAACGACTTCAAACGAAATAAAATCAAGTCAAGCGGAAGCATATAACAAATCAACAAAATTTGATAACGCCGAATCACAAAGAATAGGTATTAACTGTTCAACATCAGAATCAGTGTACAATCAATGTCAAATCGTTTTTCCTAATCTTCAACAAAAACAATGAAGGTTACAATGGATGGTAAAAGAAATATTGATATTATTACTTTTAGTTCACTTAGTTAAAGACTTTTCCTCTCGACTACCTGTTTATCTGTTTAATAATTTGTTGCTTAAAATTTCTATGCATTGATTAAAAATTTATCTTTTCCTTCAATCCATCTATGGAAAAGTTTTACTTTAAATTTTACTTTTCCTTTACGCATTCTACTTTTTAATTTTAAATTAAATTCTAATTTGAAATTAAAATTTGTATAAAAGATGTAATTATTTAAATTATAAATTTTAAAAAGGTTAAGAAAAGTAGATCAATCATAGAAAATATAAGAATTTCATAAAATTGTTGTACGCATTCAGTTAACCATCTACCTTCATATATGAGCATTTTAGCCTGATAATATAGATAGATGCATTAAAAAACTATTAAAAAACTCATGAAAATAGTCATTGTTATTGGTTTATGTCGATGTCTACGCCTTATAAGCCAATGAGATTGATTTGAAATATCTATAATTTTATATTAAATACGTTTAAAATTTCAGATAATATTTAAATTTTTAGTCAGTTAAATCAATAACGATAGGATTTTTTTGTAGATTATATTATTCGTGTTCATCGAATTTTGAATCAATTTATTATTGATTTTCTAAATTTGGCCAGGGATGTATATTTTATAGAAAATCCAAAAAAAATTAGATACGATTTTAAAACTAGGCATTCTCAAATAGGCATTCTCAATCTGTTATTATAAATACATTTTGGTATACTTTTCATTGAGGCTATTCGTAAAAATGTGGAAATATCTGTTAACACTAGTAAAAAAACTTAGCAAAAAAATTTTAAAAATTATATTTTTAATTTGGTACAGTCAACATTTATGCTGAGGCAAAATAACATTAAGTATTAACATAGAAAATATACTAACAGGGAGCTGCAAAAATACGACAACAAATATTTTTAAGCAGAATTTTAAAAACACGGTCAAAAAACTATTTATTTTACAAAGCGTTTTTATGCTTAAATGTTTTATAAACCACTTATATTTTTGAATTTTTGAATAATTAAAATTTTTTGTTTTTAGCTACTTCTTAATTATTTTAAATAAGCTTAGTTATCCACGCTTAATTATGGCAGATAAGCTACTTATTGAATCAGTGGAAATTGTCATGCTTATGCCAGTATAAAATTGTTTTTGAATTCGCGCAAACGTTTATTACTATGTGGGATCAATATATAGTAATCAAACCGAAAAATAGAGATGTTGATATTAAACATACATAATTTATAAACCAGTGTACACATTTTCCCGAATAATAAATTAAAATAATCACCTAACTGTAAATACGCGATTGTCAATGAATAAACAAATTACTGAAAGAATGTACCATAAAAGGTCTACTAGAAGATGGTCTATGAGAGTATATGACAATCTACTCAATACCAGTGCCTTCAATGCATGGTACGGAAGAATCAACCTCAAAAGTTACTCTTGATGGAGAAATGTTTTTGACAATCTCCGTTCATTTGGTTTTGAAGTAAGAAGGCGACCTGTTTCGAATGCCGATTCAGCTGGTGAACATAATACTGGCAAAGTATGTCCATCAGGACCGAAACGCAGAAGCACAGATGCTTGTCGCCGTATAGTCAACATTTGCAAGTGGTTTGAACATGTCATTTGTTTCAATAAACTTTGGATAATACATTTTGTTTGAATAAATTCTGTTTCCGAATCATAAAATGTTTTCATATCTAAAAAGGTATGTCTCTATTGAGGATATACTGCACTATTCTTTACTATATTCCAATAGATAACACTTCGATCAATAAACTCTGTGTAAATTATTTAATGACTTATTTCGAAAATATGTACGAAGAGGCCGGTCCAAAGAATAAGAGCGATCGACAAGAACTCTCCCACAAAAAAAATAGTTGGCATCTAAATTTACACACAAGTCATAGTCAGTAGTTATCTATGGAAATAAAGAGCATAATAAACAATTATTAACTCCCAAGAATTTCTTATTGATTATTCATATTTAGATTGAAACAGTTTCCAGTTTTTATCGCTTTAGCAGAGTGAGGGTTCTTATCGCTCGCTCAATATTCTTTGGACCGGTACCACCCCTTTGTGTCAAACCCCGCCAAAACCACCTTGAAAAAGTTATATAATTGAATTCCCCATATCATGTATCATTCAGTTAATGAAAAGGAGTTTTTTATTATCTTATTTAATTTTATTTATTAAAATAATAGATTTATGTTTTAAAGGTGTAGATTTAATCACTAGAAGGCGTATTTTTGAATTATGCGAATGCTATACTACTTGGTCGATTATAATTACTTTTCATATATCCCAGTCTACACTTTATCAGCATATAGTTATCCCGATCTGGATTAGAATTACTCTTCAACTAAATTAAAGTTTACTTTATTGTGGAGTAAGTCTACACGGACAATGTGTATTACATGTTTGCACTTCTTTTGGAGCAGGATTACTCCTTTAGATTAACAGTTAATGTAGTTTATTAATTTTATATTATGTAATGATTCAATCAGATAAATTATTTTTAGAATTCCAAAATTGTATCCATCCCCCTCGCACTCAACAGTCTCTGAAATCTGAGTTGAGTTTCCTGAATTTTTGTCCTGTTTTTATTATTTTACTTTCTTTCACTCAGTTTCCGGTCAGTTTTGGGAAATAGGAACAAGGTTACTGAAGAACATATCCTGGAACTTATCTGGATAAAATGATTGATTATATAGATACTAAATGAATAAACAGATTTATATAAATTTTAGTACACATTGTTTTTATATATTGCATCATTGGTGTACAAAATACAAGAATCAGAAATGTCATAATGAATATAATGTAATTACAGTTTTTATAATATCCGAATAAAAAACGATAAACATAGGGTAGGGTGTCTTTGTTCACTCTAAGTTTAAGATTATTTCATTGTTTACTGAATTATTGAACAGTATTTTACATTTTGGATAAGTTTTTGTGTAAGCCCCTCTTTATTTATAGTTACATAGAAACATTTACAATAATGTAATCCACCAACTTGCAGCACAGCTAGGTTGATAACTCTAATAATTTGCAATTAATCTGTCAATCAAAGTGGCGATGTGTGCAGGCTAACGCGATGCACTTTGAAGGAGACGTCATCTAACACAAATCATCCTGAAAACGAGCCGACAGGAAATTCTCATAAAATAAAAACCGTCCCAATTTAGATTTATGAAAATACATTTATAAATTAACAAACAATTGTTATAACTTCTCCATAATTCAATATAAAATAGTTATAACTTGGATAGTTTGGTAATATACTTACGAATAACGATAAGTCAGAAGTAAGTATTCAAGTTTAAAATCAAACTTTCTCGAATGGTATGTTGATTTGTACATATCTTCTTCAGGAGAGATAATAAGTTCAGTGTTGGTTTTTATTGAAAATGTGATTGTAATAATTAATCAATTAGTTTATCCAATTATTTCGAAATATATATATTGTTTCATTTAAATAAATCAATAATGTCTAATGTCTGATTGTTAAAATAATTCAGATACTTTAGAGATATAATATTTTAAACAATTATAAAATTGACAATAAATACAGTATAGCAATCAGGTTGACATACAACTAAGTTGATCCAACAATTGTTGACGCAACCACAAAAAATTCGATGAAAACAATGAAATTCACGTGGCTTATAATTCTTGACGCAGTTGAGCAATAGTCGTTTGGAACAATCGTCCTTTTTTCTGCTAGTTGGAGTCTTGTTACATTCAATTTGCAGCATCCAGGACATCTGAACAACTTGGAGACATTTTTCAATTCACGGGAACATTTCTTCTTGGAATACATCTCCAAATCAATGCGAGCTTCGCGAAGGAGTTCGTCGTATTTGTTATACAAGGTGAACGTTCCAGAAATCGTTTGTCTTCCACGTCTTACGAAAGTAGTTTTGCAATAAACGGTCTTTTTTTCTAATGATTCACATCGTTTGAAGAAGGGTAAATAACTTGGTCCTTTCGGGGTCTGATTGATATCGATGTAGTTCTGATTGAGCGCGTTTATACCTCGAAGTTGGGCGACAACCCCCGCCTCCG